>JAUMHQ010000033.1:1417213-1443550 GCA_032361165.1 Enteromius paludinosus | reverse complement strand
AGTCTAATGTTTATCAGTACATTACAGAAAATAATGAACTTTATCACAATATGCAAATTTTTTGAGAAGGACCTGTACTTTGTTGAACAATTACCAAGCAATGCTTACTTTTGTCCGGTCTGTAAAAAAAGTTGCATTAGCAATTAAAGAAAAACACTGTGGATTAATCCTTGTTCAAACTATGAAGTAATTCAGTCAAGAGCAGTGAGTGATTTTCTTAATGTCATTTTCTTGGATTAACATTAAGGACACAGACAGCTGCTAGAAAATTAGGCGCGGTCACTTTAAGAGACAATGCATCCAATATAACTGGCAGTTTGTTCGAGGATGCTCTCCAAGACGGGTATTTTGTATGTCTTTGTCGGTACACAAGCAAGTAGAGGCAAATTCGGTATTCAATCGCTTTGAGACGCGTCTCTCTGCGTGCGCCCTGTGCTCACAGAACACTGTGTGCGGGTGCTGAATTGGGCTCTTTCACATCTTTTGTTGTTTGTTTAAACTGCGATTTGTATTTGTTCGTTCAGTCCACTGAACATGGAGTGCAAGTACCCTACTCAGTTGAGCTTTTGCGCATCTTGTGATTGAATGCTTTAAACTATTTTGAATGTTTAAAGTGGCATGGCAATGATAAGCTTTCGTGAAGAAACTGAGTGTCTGAGACTGCCAAGGGCCCCCTCTCAGCTGTGGGCCCCTATAATTGTCACCACCTTTCTCCCCACTAGCAATGGCCCTCCTCATGACCAAATCATATGTTTTTATGAGATGGCTAATTCGTACGAATCACCTCGTACAATTTTGTACGATTTTGTACAATTTGTAGAAACCCCAGTGACAGGTTCAGGGACTGGGTTAGGTGTAGGTCATTGGTACAAACTAGCAACGAATTAGTAAAAATCTTATGAATTAGTACAAGTAAGGTCATACGAACTAGCCACCTCATAAAATACATATGAATTGCCGTGAGATCGGGTTAGTTAAGCCGCAATTAACATAACACTAAAATGTCAAAAAGATTAAAATAGCTAAATAAATAAAATAAATGACAATATACCATTTTAAATGGGGTCAGTGAAATTTTAATAATGTTTTTGAGGGAAAAAAAGGCTGCACTTATTTGAACCATAATATAGTGCAAAATATAATATTGTGAAATATTCTATTATCTATAGTAATATTATCTATGTTAATATATATTTTTAATTGCAATTTATTCATTTTATGGCAAAACATAAATTTTCCAGTATTCAATGTCAAATGCTCCTACAGAAATCATTTTAATATGCTGGTGCTGAATAAGTATTTTTTCATTATTATCAATCAGTTGTGCTGCTTACATATAGAGTTGTTTTTTTAGGATTCGTTGATAAACAGGACGATCAAAAGAACAGCATATATTTGATTTGATTTATTTTGGTTAGTCACTTTTGATCAAAAAAATGTCCTTGCATACTTAAGAGGAGATTGGTAGAGATTTTTACTGTTTTAAAGTTATGCATATGTAAATATTTTCACATTTTAGATGCTGTCATATTGTGAAAATGTACGTGTACGTTTTCTACCTATGATGAAATCTGGCTGTTTTTTGCAACTATTATTAATAAGACAATGGAAAGATTGTTGAACGATAGACTGGGTGGTTCAGGAAATAAAACAACACACAAGCGCCACAACGCACACGCCACCCACCTCAGACGAGACATTGTTTTCAAAGATTGCTATTGATTATTGCAGGGTGAAACCACCAGTTTGTCAGGCTGATTTAATAAAGATGTGAGCGTTCAGCGCTCTCTAAACACTCTTGAAGTGTAAAATATTATGTTTGAGTTCAATCAGATTTTTATCAAACACAAACTACAGCGAGATTGACGCATTTCCTGTTTATATTGCAAAACCACAAATTAGCAGACAGAAGAGCAGCACTCCGACGGCATAAAAAAAACAGCACCAAAGATCTGTCGAAACCTATTATAACTTCAGAGCATGCACGTTTTATGATGTGTTTTCATATCACACAAACCTGGTGAGGCAGGATGTCTCTCTGCACTGAGAGAATAAGAGCCCGAGTTCACTAATGTCAACAAACCTCGACCGTCAACACAGCAGGGATGCAGGAGTCAGCCAGCGAACAGGCCAAACATCATATTACCATACCATAAAGATTAGCCAGAAAGCAGACGGATGTGTTTTCTGTATCCCAGCCTCTGTCATAACAGCGCCCACATGGAGAGATTCAATCACGTCTGATTCTGTTAATGTGAGAGCAGCCAAAGCTGGGCCTGATTACTTCTCCAAACAAATCACCTGAACTCCGCATCCACGACGGCCGACTCGTGCACCAATCCACTTACATTCCACACCTCGTAAACCTTTCATAGTATATTAGGAGGTAGTCATAACTGTGGCAATCATCCCCCCAGAGGATGTTAACCGCTCCAACTGGAACGAAACGCTTCTGATAACACAAAGTAATTTGACTGGCATTTCGGAGTGTGTCCATAGCTGTTCATTACACGGCAGGCAAATGACTTCAAATACGCTTAATCTTCAGCGCATTTATGTTCTCTATAATGTAATTTAAATGAGTGATACACACTCTTTTTGGATGGGATTAGTTTTCTGCATAATGTTTCAGTTAGAATTATTAACAGGACGTCTGCGATTTCATGAAGTGATTCAAACAGAACTGGCATCTGTTTGGACGCATCAGAAAAATGATGACAATATTTGCATAATTAAATGAGATATTAATTAAGGTAAGGTAATCATAGCTGATGTCTTTCAACTGATTTCATTTTACATTTTAAATTGGAAGGATGCAGCAAATTATTTTATCCAGAAAGTTGGCTAAATCCATAATATATTCTGTTTGAAAGCTATATACACAAAACATACAGTATATATTTTCAAAATATGTACATGTATTTTCATGTTTATAGTTATGTTCATTGAAATTATATTATAAATAAATATGTAATATATAAACACCATATTTTTCTGAAATATAATAATAAATAATATACACAGCACCTATTATTTAAACAAAAACTTTTATTTTGAATGCAATTAATCACGATGATAATGACAGCACTGATAGTTTTTAATAATATTTTGAATTTATTTTCATCTGTATATCTACCCTTCCCTAATTTAAAAGTTTAATCATTTTGCTGTGTATTTGGGAAACTAAAAGGAAAGAACGTGACATGTGGCTGGGTATGGTTTCCCATACTAGGAATTTGTGCTCTGCATTCAACCCATGCACACACACAGCAGTGAGAAGTGAACACACACCCGAAGTAGTGGGCAGCCCGGGGAGTAGTTGGGCGAATGGTGCCTTATTCAAGTGTCCCACCTCGGTAGTGGTATTGAAGTTGGAGAGAGCGCTGGTTATTCCCTCCCCCCACCCACAATCCCTGCCGGACCTGGGACTCGAACCCACAACATTTGGGTTACAACTCCCTATCCATCATTTATGTGTGCATACAAAAACAGCACGCTTCTGCTCAAAATATATGTAATAAATGCAGCCTCACAGCAATTCATACATATTTTACAAGGTGGCTAATTTGTATGACCTCACCTGTACGAATTCATATGTTTTTTTCATATGAGTTGTCAATTCATATGATTTAGTACGAATGACCTACACCTAACCCAGCCCCTAAACCTACCCTTCACTCGCATTTTTACTCTCTCCGGCGGTGGTGTGAATGTGCGGTAATGGCCTCTCCACATCCGTCGTCCAGTATTGCACTGAGCGTTGTGGTTTATCCCTTTCATAATTAACGTACATTATTTTACAGCCCCCATCTCCATTAACAATCCCATTGATTTAAAGCAACACTACATTTACCTGGTCTCGGGTGACAGTTCCGGTCTCTTAGTAGTAAGTGCTCATCGCCCTTGTTATTGGTCCCTTCTATTACGCAGCCTGCACTAGTCCGCACTCGCTCGCGCCCTCAAATCAAAACACCGCCGTCTCCTACGAAGGTAAGTGCATTGTCACAGTAATGCAAAAATAATTGCGAAAAAACATGACATGAACTTTAAAATGAATTAATAGGGGATCACTTTAGGTAATCGAGATCCTCGAGGAATCGTTTCAGGTCTAGATCTATTTATATAGAGAGTGGACATAATGTGCACACTGCATTTGCTTTATAAAGATATAATGATGCACAGCAGGAAGAATATAATAGAGACATTTGAAAAATTATTAATTCTCATGAAATATTGCCTATCCGTAGGGAAAATTTATAGACAAGTGATTAAGATATAAATCTGTTGAACACAGACATTTTAAATGCCATTGCATAATAAGACAAGGACTTGACACAACCAGCCTGAAAAATGAGCCTCCTCATTAGCAAAATAAGAGAGCTGACATGATGAAGTGTTATATTAAAATAATGGTTTTATTGTTCCATTTTTACAACTGGACTGACATTTATCAAAAGGTCGCAGACAAAAGTGAAATGCTGTGATGTTCAAGGAGAGCCAGGGGTCGAGGAGAATTCAATAATTGGGCATTAAATGCTTGAAATGCTTTAGTCTCGCCAGCAAACCGCAACTGTATAACTACAACAAATGTCACAAAAAGTCTCATATTTAGTCTCCTACGGCCTCTCTGTCGCTCACACGCCAGTGCTGGACGACAACGTCGGGCTGTTTGTCATGAAAATCTGTAACGACCAGAGACAGTCAACAGCATTTACGGACCCACAGGCATCCTAACAAGTCTGTGCATTGTTATCATCTGTTTGCCGAACTGACCCAAAGAACGGCTCTGTCAAAAGATAAACCCTAATTACTTTGGCTATCAGTCTTCTTCTGTTTGTCCACATTCTCCTGGGCTTTTCTATTCAATCTAATTGAACAAAAGCACCACATGTAAAGGCCATAAACATGTCCTCTGAGAACACGCTCAGGCCTAATGGTGAGCTAAACGGCTCCCTTGTAGCTCATTAAGTGCTTAACAGCCAAAACCAGAATATAACGAGAATAAAGGATGCCTTCAATCTAAATCGAGCACGCTTTTAATGTGAAAATACATCTCTGCTGTAACTTACGGTCCAGTTCAATTATATGGCCGAACAATTGAGCTCTAATGGTCCATTCAGAGAAACTACTATGCAATTCTTGTTCTAAAATGAGGTCAGGCAGATAATAATGATTTTGCGTGTTCATTACTAAATTAATAATTGTTTTTCAGTGATATTTCAAGTCATTCCAACCAAGTTATGAGTTGATGAATGCATATCTAATTTTTATCAGTGAGTAAAGCATTTTATTACTTTTTTAAAATTAAATAAAAAAATTAAAAAAAGTTTTTTTCCATTTTTTCTATAATTTCCTTTGTTTCTACACACACAGACATATTGTATTTTACTGCCACATTAAGCATGCCCTTTTGTTTCCACATATTTATAAAATAGACCAATCAAGGAACTAATCAAGGTCTTAAAAGGGTCATCGGGTGCTACATGCACTTTTTCAAGCTGATTTGACTTAAATGAGTGTACACAACCACCCTACAATGATAAAGATCCACCAGTATTTTTATTCAATTAAAAGAATAAGTTGCCCCTTCTGAAATCAAGCCATTATCAAATGCACGTTGGTGTCACACAGACAGAGGCCACTCCCACAATAGTTGATTGACAGCAGCGTGTCACATAGACTGAACTGGTGTCTTACCTCAGACCTGCCCAGAGTGAGCCGTCATCAGACCGAGATGCAGAGACAAACAAGACTCCTAAGACATTGAGGTGTTTTGTTGTTGAATGTATTAATGAACACAGCAGTAGTCATTTACTCCCGACATCTGCAGTGAGGATGTCTTTTAATGAACCTTGCAAATCACCTTTCCTAATAATGTGCTAATTAACAAGTTTCACTATGAATACGGCTAAAAAAAGATCCTCTGAGAGTGCCTCGGAAAAGAGGGGCGGAGTCAGCGGGGCTCGTGAAGATTTAAAGGGGAAGTACACACAACAGAGGGATTTCTAAAGAGCTGTTTTTGTAAGGGTAAAATTCGCGTTTTTTTAAACTATCTTCGATAAATTTTAAAGCAATCTATATAACAAATGGCAATCTTTAATGCCATTCCACACCAATATAACTACAAAGATAACGGTAACTATATTTGCATCAACACCGGCGAGCTATTTCATCTGTTTATAAGCTCAACCATGTCTGCCACTTTAAATTCTCAAGCGCGTGATAGCAGGATTGATTCTGATTGGCTGCCAATGTTTCTATCGTTCATCAGCTGGAAAAATATCATTCTGAAAATGATTTCAGCAATATTGTTTCTCTGTGCCTTTATCGTTATAGTTGTGGTGTGGACGCTGCTATTCTTTAATATTAAGAACGATTTTAAGAACTATACCTTAATCATCATCTTTATCGTTCTCGTGCTTGGTGTGAGCAGGGCTTTACAGAGGCATTATCCAATTAATCTATTGTACAGCTGATATGTAATTTGTTTTGATTTAAATTATTATTGTTAAGCACTTTGTGACTCTTTTCCTGTGAAAGGTGCTATTTAAATACATTTTACATATGTGCAAATCAAAAATTATAATTATAATACTATATACATTAATACATTATAATACTCCCATTCCTTGCAGTCCATACCAAATGCTAAATTCTGAGAACAACAAGAAAAAAGGGGAAAGCGTTGGTAGGACTTGCCCGGAAAAGAAAATTCTATATATTATGATGATTTCAGAGATTTACTAATGCTTTTTACACGATCTTCATAATTTCCAAAAGCTACCAACCACACCGCACAGAACAGTGTGCAACCACTGTTTCCTTCCGGAGGGAGTTGGAGTGACCATACTGGAACGAGCTAGTTGGTGATAAGCTTTCATTAATGCTGAGCAGTTCAGCAGGGTTTGTCAAGCAGGGGATAAAAAGCGATCAGATGCAATTAGGCATCAGGAGAGCTCCGGTAATTGTATCATTTTTATCGTCAGCATGCTTTATTGCCCCACGTCTCTGAAAAGCAAGAGTCTGCAAATTACTGCATTAGAGCCGGTACTCATCTCATGGCCTGCATACTGCTTGCTTATTAAAGTACCGTCAGTGCAGCCACTCAGCAGGCAGAGTTGATGAATCACCAGCTAATCACCTCCCTTTGCCCTGCTCCTTCATCTCCATGCAGATTCCATCTCCTTTCCTAAACAATCCAGCTGTTTCTGTCTTTTCCCCTCAAGCATCCTGTTCTCCACACGATACCGTGCAGCATAAAGCAGCAAACATGCGATAAACTGCTGTTTCTCCACAGTGACAGCCGAGGAGGTCGATAATGACCTCCAATGCCAGTTGCTTTGCAAAACTGAAATCTACTTACTTTAATATTTAAAAAAATACTAAATATACCTATGGCTTCCAAGCTTTCTCAATGGTTTAGATGGAAAACAACCCGATATTTAAACCGGTTTACAGTAAATCATGTAGGCAGTTATCGCTCTCTTGTGTGCCATCACAGTCCAAATCCAGCAGGTAGCAAAAATGTGCAGTTTTTATTTTCCTCTGATGCAATTGCCAAACCAACTAAAAAGGTTTGTTTTTGCCATCTATTGAACTGAAGTGTCAAACACCGGATGCTTTGTGCAAATATACTGTAAAATTAGTAACATACTAAGATACTGTTTTCCAAAAATCAACAGCATTTGCTTCTTTTGAGTGCATTATTAATATCCCAATGAAAAGCAAGAAGCAACACATATTTTCTTCCATATTGCGCCTTACATTTCGGTACGAATCGTTGGTTGTTGCCTGGATGTTAAGATGTATATGTTTCACTCAAAATGTATGCAACAGAGGATCAAGGTGATTAAATATTAAGAGGTTAAAAAACATGTGCATGGACTAACTGTTAACAAAAATTCGCATTAAAAAAATATATAGGGGGAATTTCAATTCATGCCAAGTAAACCACTATGTGCTGGTATTGTATTAAATTTAGCAAAAAGTAAAATGATCTACTTTTGTGTTCTATATTTTAAGTGAACTATTCCCTCAAAAACACTCCATTACTAGTGGAAAAATATCTACAAAGATGTACTGCTGTGGTAAAATGTCAGAAAGACATTCAGAAGACAGAGCTATTTTTAAAGAAAAATGCTTGTTTGGACCCAGCATCTGGTGTAGTTCCAACATCTACCAGCAGGGGTGAACGGAGGCAGTGTTAACCAACCAAATCTTGAGCCCTCGTGACAGCAACTACAATGTCGAGTTACATTGTTTCTAGTGACATGTAATACTTGTAATCCAGTCCTAAGGGATCAACCAAATGGTGTCCCCACAAGGGGGCGAGTGCACGAGAAACCCAGTCTGGACGGTGACTCATAACTTTATGAAAATAGGCAGCGGGGAGACCTGGGGAGAGGAAATGAGATTTCCTCAGTCTGTCACCGGATAGACAGGGTCGCTGAGAGGAGAGCGGGGTTATGTTTTATGAGGCTTTCTTTTTCTCCAGCTTTCATCGCTCATGTGTCACTGTTGAAAGAGTTCATAAGAGCTGCGGCTTCTGAGTCTAACGTCCCATACACTGCCCTCCGCTTCCAGTAATCCTTGGGTCATCCGTCCAAATCCAACTAAATGCAGAATCAATCTTGGGTTTGTTTAACGTGTTTTTGAGCGATATAAACAATGGTCCTGAAAGTCCCCTCCTTCTCTCGCTGTTTTGTTTGTTCTGGCACAATTCAGTGCAACAATGTGTTATTCATATGGAGAGATTGAGTAAGTGCACGGGGGGAACGCGGAATTCATCCCCCACAAAAACTGCCTGAATTCCCACCATATAAAACAGAGCTTTCATTTTGATTTCCATCCTGTCAGAGGAAAGAGCTATGGTGTTATTTCTACAGTCGACTTTTCCTTTGTATTTTTTTTTTTTGGATGAACAGCAAATTATTTTTTCTTTTTTTGGGGTGAAATTAGCTCAAAGTGCAATGGCTGCAGGTGCCGGCTCCCGCTGACAATGACAGGCCATTTCATCTTACGTACTCCCGCACGTTCCTTGCAGTGGATGAAAGCATCATTTTCGACGGCCATCCATTTGCTCCGAGCCCTGCATGGTAAGCACACCACTAAAAGGCTCTTGAAAACATCGGAGCAAATCTGAATCAATCTGTTTGTTTACTCTGGGTATGACAAACATGAATTCTGGATTCCAAGCAGTGGGATATTTTTAAGTGCATTTGTCCTCAACAAATAACAATGTCGTGGTTACCTGGAGGGAAGATTTCCCTGAAAACACATTATGAATATCCAAACTAAATTTCAATTGGCAAGTAATTACACAGGCTTGTATACAAAGCCAACATCAATATAAAACTCTTCAAAATGTCAAATATTTGCCATTAAAAATGTGTCTAGACAAAATTACGCCATATAAATAATCAAGTAATCAAATAATCCTACGGCATGTTTACTTACATTAAAGGTCAAAAATAACATTTAAGAAAAGCATCATTCTTTTTCATCCCACATCTGTAACTATGGAATCCAATAATAAATTATTTTCCATTGGCATTTCTGTTTGCTTGTTATATCAACACTGATATATGAAATTGGATTGAAAAAGAGCCAGGCTGTTTATACAGTCACATAAAGTGACCGTAAGCTTGCAAACACGCGATTAAGAACATTCCTCACACATTTTATATCTTGATCTTGCATTTGACCTTGTGTGAACATGCCACAGGACAATAAAGCTGTGCATAACAAAATGTAGACATCATTAGTCATGTCTGCTTTAATGAATCTACAGTTTATAGTTTGTGCACAGCAATGTCAAACAAAAGAAAAAACCCGATTTGACTTCGATTACTACAGGATTGACCAAAAAATCAGCCGCAGCATAAACAGAGCGACAGCGGTTTTGCTTTGCTAAATACTATATAAATGACCGTTACACGACATCATCAGTCATTAAAAGAAAATGACCAATTATGTGGCCGCGCGCAGACATCAAAGAAAAACGATTCATGCGAAAGTTCATCGCTTTCTCATTATGGAGCTGAACCTGTCCTGTGATTTTCAAATGAATCATTTGTGCGGATGTTTCAAGCCAATATTCATCTGCAGAATCTTTCTTCACGGGAACAATGCAAGTCAACAGACCTGAAACATCGCTTTCAGAAGGTATACGTTTGTTATGTAAATTGATTGTTTCTGATGGTCTCATAACAGAAGTTATCTTCACCATGCACATATTGCCCATTCAGCAGTCAAGCGACTATAAAATTGACATCTACAGGTTTCCAATCTTGCATTCATATATTGATTGCATATATAGCTAACTATACTTGTTTCAATCCTTTGTTTACAACATCCTTATTTCAGATGAAATGTGAATAGCCCACATTAGCATTTAATCAGTTACTCTGATGTATTCGACAAAATCCCTTTAATGAACTGATTCAATCAAAGGCCAAATCAACCTCTATCTAAAGCTAGATATTTATTTAAATGCAGCTTTTTGACTGTTTTTAATATACATTGCACTTTCTTCACTGTATTTAGCAACCTTTTTAACATGAGCTTTTATTGGTAGAGCGTGCCTGTAGTCACACTTCATTGCATCTTGCATTTATCTGCATTTTATTGCTATGTATCTTTGCAGTTTAGAAAAGAAATGTCTGGTGAGCAGGGCACAGATTAATTCTGTTTGAAAATAACACACCACCTACACTAAACCTAACCGATAGTGTTAGCAAAAGCAAATGTGATAAAGGCAAATTTGTTGAAGCAACCATTTCATTTTAGCTCGTTTATTGTGACTCGAGTTTCATGGGACTCATACCAGGGGCCTGTTTCATAAAACAAGTTAAGCCAGGTTTATTTCAGTTAGTCTGATTTATTGTCAGTTCATTTGATCTAAGATCATTCAGAATAGCTGAAATAAGCCTGGCTTGTTTGGTAAACTTGTTTTATGACGCAGGTGAGCGGTTATCATGCACATTTACTTTAATCACAAAAGCCAAACTTATGGAGATGTGTTACATAAAGGTCAGAAATGTATTTGTTTCTTTTTTTATATAATGAAAATGCTCTTCTGTTAATTTAGAATCTGCCAATGTAATCATAACTTGTGTGACAATAAAAACCACTGCTGTTTCTCTGCCTCTGAACTCAGGGTTGCTTTTTGTTTGTAACTTGTTGTAGTGCAGCTAATTATTTTTCAATTCACCAGCTAACTAGTTTAAATTCACTGCAGAAATATTCAGACTGACAGTAAAATTAGTATTAATGTTCTTTTTATGTTCTTTCCACCCTGAATCGAATCCATAAGCACATACAGAATTGACATACTGAACAGTACAGTAGCTCTTATTCATTGTGTTACAGCTTTATGATTCACTGAAATAACCTTCAAATGGTGAATAAACTGGTTTTGCTACATTAAAGCTGGAATAAACTCTCTTCGCATGTGTACCATAAAAACAAGGAATTTTTTTTCCACCACCACAACCCAAACTCTAATAGCTCAACATCAAGAAATCAATGAATATCATTTTCATAGTTCTCTGTGAAAATGTTTGTGGTGATGCCAAGCATGGATGTGCAAACATCCTGTGAGCCTCCATTTGATGGGGAATAATGATGGTGTTAAGCAGCTGCGATTTTGCATAGGCTTGTTTGACTTGAAAACTTCCCAAGGAGTCAAAGGCAGTCATCGAAAGCAGCAGTTCTACGCTCTTCTCCCCTTAGACTGAGCGGTAATTACTATTGCAGCCCAAGCCACATCCCAGACAAAACAGAGAGAGAAAGAGGTGAAGAGAGAGGCAGGGAGCTGTAATACAAACTGCTGTCTCTTAACTCATTTCAATTAAACAGTCATCATTAGCATGAGCCACACTCTCCTGTGGATTCCCATTTACTTTGTTTATCTGGAGTCACGCACATAAAGATACACTCCGTACATTTCAGTACCAACATTTCATTTTAGCTTTAAACTATAACTCACAGCTATTCAGTCTTCAAGCATGAGAAAGATCCATGCCATATTTTCAGGTCAACTGGCTTATATGAGTTTGGGCACCTCTTCTTTGGGAGGCAAAAAGATGTTGCATCTCTTATAATGAAAACCCTATAGGGAGGTACAAGTCATTGTAGCCCAACCGTGATAGGAAGATCTTAGTGATCAGACTTGTTGGTTTCCACCTGGACAAATCATTCTCTACACTAGCCATTCACCATAACTTTACACACCGTGCACTTTCAGAATAAAAAACTTTGCAGGATGTTTTCATTCAACATGAAAGGTCATTTTCAATAATAAGGACACTACATTTCTTCACTTGCAGCTCTCCAGCGGTCTTACAAAAGAACTTTGTTTTGGTTGTGCTCCGGCATCGCAGAGATAAATGCGGTGTAGATACGGATAAACAGTAATTTAGCAAAGCAGATGAACAAATAAATATTTCCTGTAGTGTTGCCAACACAAACCTTCAGCTTCACAAACTACACAAACTATGCCAGAAGTACTTTTCTCGCCATTTCCATCCCAGCAGCTCTCTAACGCAGGATAAATCATTTGTATAGGTTTATTCATAGAGGTTCAGCATTTCTACAGCTCTACTAGGTGAGAAAAACGTATTAAAGGTCACACTTTATTGATATAATGAATCAGACAGTCTACTAATATGTAACTACATGTCGGCTACAAGTCAACTAATTCTCATTCATTCAGTCTATTAACTCTAAGAGTAGACTGTAAGGGTAAGTAAGAAAATAAAACTCTTTATTTACTATATTTACTATATTCACATTCCACTGATATTTCACTACAATATTAGGCTGTTTCACTGCACTTTCACAATGCTACAAGACTGCATTCTACTACAAGCAACCTAAATGTTCGGTAAGGTTCCACTAAGAGAACTTCCACATCTTATGTCCACAACGTGACCCCCACAGGTCTTATGTTTTCAGTTATGCTACATTCCTCATCCAGAAACCCTCTCCACATCCCAGAACCAAATTCAGGTATCGTACGTCCAAGCTCTGTAAAAGTTTTAACCAACAAAATGTAGATGAATAAATAAAAATTGCCTTCCGAGCATTCCAGCACCCACTAGAACCATTACATTGACCTTTACACGGTCATGGAAAGTTCTGGCATAGTCTCAGGATATTAATAATAACATAATAATTTAAGGCAGATATTCACATTCCCCAGGCCAAAGCGGTCATACATATGCATGCAAAACAAATAGTCCTTGACCTACAGCTCTCAGATTGTTTGTTGCTAAAAAATCACATCTCCAATGAAATATTCATAGCTGTCACATGCCTACACATATCTTATTATTGCACAACACTGCTTATGCAGAGTTAAAATAAACTAGAGATGTACACGGTTGCAAAAAGAGCATCTGAACTAGCAACTTGGTGAAGAACAAGCTCCATGCCAGCAAGAACAACCGTCCCAACCCTCAAAAGAACCAAGAGGTCGGTGCCTGGTGATAAATGTGGCATAGGTTGTTTCTGACGGTAAACACATTAAGATAAAGCAGCGTGCTGAAGGGCCTTCTGGGTGTCTAGCGTGGAGAGTGTGAGCTAATTAAACAGCGCTACAGAGCTGTGTTTGGACTGCACTTCCATAACCTGTCAGGGCCGTGTTGTATCACACCACAGGGAGATCAGCAGTTGACTAAAAGAGAATCACCTGAGGGCATTTATCCACATTCAGTAGGCTGGATGACATGTTTGGGCTGGGGTAGGTCAGACCACACACTGTCTGTGCCCCAAAAAGACAGAAACCGAATGGAATACAGATGATCTCTGGTGACCTGCCTGTGTTCTAATGAAAAAGAATACGTAATTTGCACATTTCAAACAGTTCTGTGGTGCTGGAATATTAATATTTTGATAAGTCATCTCTGGAAAGGTTCCAGACAAGGTTAGTCATTTCATCACAATGACAGAGCACTGATATGAACCTTAAAGAACAGATTTTTTTTACTTGAAATATTGCACGTTTCAATGCCACTATGGAAACCAGAGCAGGAACATTAAGATAAAAAACGATAGGATAGGTAAAACAAAAGATAAACAGGTGTGCTTGAAGATGACAGCTAATTAAAGCGCAGTGTTTTGTTATCATTGCTCTTTTTTCATGTATTTTAGAACATGTTGGGAAAACTTTAGGTGAATGTAGAGTAAAACAAACTTAATATTCCTCTGAAATATGAAACTCACATACTCATACATTCATTATAACACAACAACTTATATTTAGGCAATATCACAGGCAAAAATTTTTGTACAGTCATGCTAATATTCAGACAAAACGTTCATATTGTAACATGGTAATATTGCCGGTTATTTCGTTTTTGCTGGGATCTCTACAATTAAACTCTAAGCACCACACAGCTGTGTTTAGTTCTTGAACTTCCCCAATCAATCAGTTTTGAACAAATCAGTTGAATGAATGATTCGAGCAGAACGGTTCAGTAAAAGATTAAATAACTCACTCACTTTGTTTATATCTATATGAATCAGTTTTTCAAACAAATAATTTGAACGGATGATTCAGTGAATCACTCAATGACTCACTGGCAAGGTTCATTTCTGTATGAACCAGGTTTCAGATAAATAGGTTTTGGGTCACCGTTGACTCCCATAGTATTTTTTTTTCCTACTATGGAAGTTTATGGTGACCCAAAACAGCCTGGTTACAAACTTTCTTCAAAATATCTTCCTTTGTGCAGAACACAGGAATTCATACAGATTTGGAACTACCTGAGGGTGAGCAAATGATGACAGAATATTTGGGTGAACTATTCTTTTAATGACACACTCTGAAAACTACAAAACTTAACACCCCACCATTGATGCAAAGACTGACATACATGCTAAATTTTACATTTGCTGTCATTCGGATCTAGATTTTTTGTTTGATTGAAGTCTGATTTAGCCACTAGTTTTATTGCCTCTGATCCCCTCGTGCATGTTAATTACCCACAGTGATGACTAATATTACTTGTTGCTCGAATATTTTTAACATAGTAGACCAAATCAATACCAAGAAGGCCAAATTGTGATGGATGCACTTTGTGCTGACACAGAGCTCTAAACTCAGTGGGATAGAGAGCTAAGAGCTCCCATAGCTACTGAATTAATAATGAGCATGGGTACTGCTGATTGGCCCCTTCTTTCCCTGCAGGGCAAAAGCAGCCCATGTCTCAAAGCCTTGATTTGATTAGCTGCTTATTATTAATAGATATAGGTTAAGACTTTGATATGACCGCCCTGCGTGAAAACACATCAAATGTGTATAAAAATAGTACAAATATATGCATATTGCAGTATGAATAATCAATTCAGAGTACGCAGAGTCAAAAATAGAGTTTGCCTCGTAGTAAACAAGTGTACTGTGAAGTAGAATTCCATTGTGAGAGATGAATAAAATTGAGTCTCAAAAGTAGCATGTAGTTTATCAGACAAGTCTCTGCAGTGCATGCTCTTCAAGATTCAAGGTTGCTAAAGGCTCTAGCCTTAAAGCCCTAATCAATACGTTGGAATTGACTCTTTGAGCTCCACACCTGTTTACCGTGGAGTACAACCTTGAGACACCACACAAAATAAGAGTGAGAGGGAATTTAGGCTCTAGTGCAGCTGTCCTGTTACAGTGCAGGACACAAGGGAGGACATGAATTGTAATGAACTAGAGCGAGACCGGTATAGATGAAAGCAAATCTTGGTGATTTTGTACCCTTCTGATGTTTTATTAATGCAAGGCATTTTAATAGCAATAAGTTCAAATAAAAACTAAATTAAAATAAATGTAAACTGAATTTTTTTTCCCATTGAATGTACATATACACATTATTTACAGTGTATGTTAATATATAAATTGAATGACAGGACTGAAAATTAGAGTGAGAGACTGATATATTCAGTGGACATAGAAAGCATACTACTATTATTTATATGTGTCTATGAATTTGATTGGCTTTTGAATTGAGTTTCTTGTAATAGACATCTCTAGAGTGTAACCTTGCTTAAGGGAACACACTAATGGTAAGTATTTCATTTATATACACACACACACACACACACACACACACACACACACACCAAACAGTACAATAGCAAATACATTTTTTGAAGTACAGAATAGTAAGAAATGTAGACCTGGAAACATCTATTTTTGTCCATGTTTACAAAACTGTGCAAGTAATCAGGATGTAAATGATATATTAAATCATTCTGGAATATCCTTTATAACATAGTTGAGAAACTATGTGCAAATGTTTAGTAAAAGTTTCAATTTCTGTGCCAAAGTGATGAAAAATACTAATTTAGATTAAACACGGCTAATTAATACATACACTAGTGTGCGTACATAAATATGAAATATAAACATCTTTCAACTACGTATAATCAGTCGAGAGTGTTGTAGAAAATGAGCACAAAACCAATTTGGTTTGAATTTTTGTCATTAGTCACTTATTTTTGTCCTGAATTCTCCAAATTCAAGTCATATATTTCTCCAAACACTATAAAAGTCATGAGGAAAAAAAAAACACTTTAAATTCCAAATGTTTTTTTTTTCTCCCTGGGTCCCAAGAGGATACCATGAACAAATCCGACACAGATGAAATACAAGCAAGTCCAAGACTTTTAATGTCAGCTCAGTTCAGATCATCTCATGTTGCTTATACGACCAACCGCTCCACTGCATCCGCAGCAACGCTAGACTAAACGCTTAGTCAATGCAACACAATCATCCAAAGAAAAACAAGATCTCACTTGTTTAAGATTTAGCCTAACATTTTTTCAGGAAAAATAAACGACAAAGGTACAAATGCTTTTTTGAGGTTATACCAAATTCAACACCACACTGAATCAATCACTCCTTGGGTCCCGAGGCCAACGATCAATCACCATTTGTTTCCGCGCTCCAATGGATCTATATTAATTCAAAACAGTTGACAGTTAATTATAGTCACACGCAGTTCACGATCTCCACAACAGCCCTTAAATAGAGGGAAAGGGCTGATGGGAAAACATGAGATGCCAAGACAAAGACAACTGTGGAGTTGGGTGCAGAAAATATTGTGAACTTGCATCCTTCTGGTATCACTGCTTTATCCATCTGGATTCACTCTGTCAGCTACAATGAGCTCATGCCTGTGTGTGTTTCAGCAGCTCAACACTATCCACAGAGAAAAAACAGCTCTGAGAATGCAAAAAGGACACTTAAGCCTAACATTTACAATCACCTCAGTGTTAACACGGCCACGGGAATCTGGCCCAATCCCTCTAAAAAAAAAAAAAAAAAAACACTACTAGGCTCTCTTCAAAGACTAAATCGGGGTGTATCATATAACACGAAGACGAGACTCTTATAGCTCAAAGATAAGCAAGTCAGAGCAATCAGGAGGGACAGTGGACCTAAAAAAACAAACAGAAACAAAAAATTGATTTCAGCATATGTTAGGTTCTCCCACTACTGCCCATTTCCTCATTTGAGGAATCTGATTCCAGAATTCAGTGCTGCCAGGCTTGCAGGACACAGCTCTGCGGTTCTTTTCAGCGAGATTGACAGTATTGTCTAGCAAACTGCCAAAATCTATAGTGATACAGGCTACGGTGAGCTGGAGGAAACAGCCCATTGTTAATTTAATTTCCCTTCACTGTATGACTAGCACTGAGTGACATTCCATCACCAGCCAAAGCACTGTGAGCTTCAAGGAAACTTGTCTACCCGCAAAAAAAAAATAAAACAAACAGTAGTTTTTCCTGACATCAAAACTTTACCAAAAAAAAAAAGGAACATTTTTCAAACAGCAGGAGAAAGTATAGGATCAATGATCCTGTTTTACACCACTGCTCACGAGAAGTAGTGAAGTACAATGGACATCCTACTGCCAGCAGAAGCGCAAGAGTCAGATTTCCCTTATTCTCTGGGGTATTCTGCCACCTGGTGGTAGAGTGAACAACTGCACTGCACTAAAAATAAGCTGAGATCAAATGGATAGTGGGTTTAAAATATTTCTAGTGCTTTACTCAGCTTGAGAAACTCAAAATAACTCATCTTTACCATCATGTTAAATATGTAGGCATATATTGCATACAGAAGTTTGAGGTCTGCAAGATCTTAATTTTACTCAAATCTGCATTAGCGCAGATAACTTCAAATGTTGTCTGAAGAAGTTGCATATTTAGCCTATGTAGTAAAAACATTGATTACTACATGATTTGATTTACAAAATGGCATGTTTGCAGAGCCCTAAATTCTGACGAATAGTGTAAATTTTTTAATGCCTCAAACAAATGCAAATGGTGGATTACAACCAGCCCAGACCCCAGTTTAATTCATTTCACAGATCAATTCAAAGTCACAGTCACCTTGCTTAACACCCCTTAACTTTTCTGGCTAATGAAGTAATTGCAGAAATGTTAGTCTACATTTTAATATGCTTCTTTAGGCAATAAAGTAGTCACTCAGCATCAGTATGCCTTTAATACCATGCTTTATTTTAGAATTTTTTTATTTTAAATCCAAACAAGTGCAAGAGTAAACTATACACAAGATGACAAGTGCAAAGAACCAACTTTATGCATTCTTTATTTTTCATTCGTTTTAAGCGCATATTGCCCAACTCAGAGTTAGCAACATGGGTTGCAGAACAGTTTGATCTTCCCTCTCTACCTCCAGAGGAGCTCTAGGCCAGTGCAGGGAAATCTTCCGGATCATCTGGATTTGGAGCCTTAGGAAACGCCAAAACATGATTTAGCCTCAAACCACCACAGGCAGATTCTCACACAGCACGAACACCTATCTGGCTCGTAAAGTGCCTCAAACTAAAACTCTTGCATTTCACAGGACTGTTTTGTCTGAGCAAGAGCAAATTATGATGCAACCAACACAACTAACTTACAGATTCAAGTTTTTGTGGAGATCTTTGGGAGGGCATGGACAGAGCCTCACGGCCACGACCACCTCGTCCTCCTCTCCCACCACGAGAAGGCCGAGCCAGGCTGCCAAAGTTGATCTCCAGCTGACGGGTGATGTCATTGGCTGGGCGGCGGAACACCACATCCTCTTCATCCAAGCCATTAGGATGTTTCTAGAACCAGAACGAAGAATAAAAAAAAAAAATATGTGTCTCTTTTCAACAGGCTCCAAGCGCTAAGAATGAGACCCCTCACCTGAAAGAATTTGGACTTATGGATGACCACGGCCTTGGAGGGCATGGAGGTGTCTGCTTTACGGATATTCAGCTCTACCTTGGGCCTGCTTTGCTCCTGCAGGGCTTTCCACTCATCCAGTGTCATCTCTAGGGCAACCTCAATCACTTCCTCAGTCTCAGATGGTCTGAAAGAGGAGCAATTGTACATTTACATCCATTACGAGCTATAAAAGGCAGCTCAAATTCATAAAGTCAGCACATAACCATATTCACGGTCAAGCTTGATCTGCGTTACAAGATATTTCCTGCAGCTGTGAGAAACAGACCCGTTTTCTCCATCAGTCTCAACTGCCTCTTGGGCCTCCTCGTTTTCAACGACCTCTTCACTAGGTGACCCCTCTTCAATTTCACTACAGAAAAAAAAGAAAGGGACAACCATTTTAAAATATAGGGAGAAAAAAATAAATAAAATAAAAGCAGCAAAGTGAGAAAAGAATTTCACTCTGCCATAAAGAGTGAAATGTCACCTCATATGGTCTCTCATCGAGCCCCAGTTGCGAGATCCACTGCCGCTGCGTTTCTCTTCCGAACGGACACTCCTGATGTAAAGCAACATCTAATTCATCAGATGGTTGTGTGCATAAAATAATGAAAGCTCAAATTTGTAGACTTTTTAACTAGTTACTTACAAAGCAAAAAAGAAAAAATTGCAATTAACCATTTCCAACACAAATAAAATTTGATACCTTTAAGTATTAAAATACATTATATTTATAAGTTGTCCTATAAAATTGTATTATAAATATAATCTATGTTAATTTATCATACACCTCCAGCAAATGCCCTTTCATTTATACTTTTTTTTTTTTTTCAAACTAATATGTAAGGGACACTTAATATATTTTAGTGTCAGGTTTACTTCTGTATGCGTGTTTAACATTAATTGTACATGCTTCCCAAAATAAAGTTAATCACACCCAGTTTGACCCCTGCATAAGTTTTATCATGAGAGAAACGCGTCACAGCTCACGTTCGGTCACTGCCACTGTGTCTCTCAAACTCTCTCTTTCCCCTCTGGTCAAATCCATCACTGGATCTTGGATATCCTGGGCCTCGGGCTCCTCGTCCTCTTCCTGTTCCTCTTCCTCTGACAGGCCTGTCCAGCACATCCACAGGCCTACGCGCAGATGAAGACAGATCGAGTTGCATGCAAAATAAATTGAGGAAGATGAATAAAAAATAAAGACATTTATTAACACGTAATTCGAGACACTTACCTCTCAACAGAGAAACTGGGAGGGGTTTCAGCATCGCTGAATTTGCGCTCGAAAGTCACACGTCTCTCTATTCGCTCCTCAACTTCTCCACGAGCGAGACGAACTTGGCCTAGAAACATGGACCAAACACACACCACAAACAAACGTCAACACTTTAAGGCTCAAATCCCCAGCAACCAGAGTACCTCACGTTTAAACTCATAATGACTTCCGGGGGTTAAGTAAATTAGTCGATAATTTGTTAACGGAAAAGCTTGTGGCGTCCTTCACTTACCTTGTCCATCCCCACACGCTGGGAGAACGATTTTCCGGTCCCTTTGAGACTCTTTCTTTCCAGATTTAGCCGTGGTTGAACTTTTCTTTGGCTCGTCTTTCTTCTTCTTCGGTTTCTTTTCAATCCCCGCCGCGTACAAAATGTCGTAAGGGTCGGATTCATCGTCCAGCAGTTGGCCGAAACGATTAGCAACGGCGCAACCGTATCCCTCATCAGGCATCTCCTCTACTAACGTCACCTCCTTCATTTTATCGACTATTGCGATGAAAATGAAATAATCGAGTTGCTGTCATGGAAGAACTACAAATACAGCAGAACAAAATCCTGTTTATCTCGCAAGATGAAGGCGTTAAACTGTGCTCCGAGTTCGAAATGTAGTTTGTGAGCACAAATTAAACTGGTAGCAAGATGTGACGTTCAGTTAATTGAACTCAGGTTCATATGTAAGCAATTAGTCTCCTCCCCGGAAGTCAAAGGAGTTTCCGGAACGAGCTCATTAATATAAATTACGTACGTTATACTCTTATTTGTCGTCATATCAGTGAAAATACCGGTTGTTGTTTTTCTGGCCTGTTATTGCGACTGGATACGTGAACCGAATTAAAACTACAATTATCATTATAACGCAAGTACAACTTCAGTTTATACATTCACGCTTTTGAATACGCGTATGACTTTCTTGTTTCATATGCTACTCTAACTAAAACGTTTCAAAATATAACGCAAAAATATAACTCAAGTTTTATTAAATGAAGTAGACCTCTCTCCATCTATCATAACTATTTTTAATTCAATGAAAAAGATGTAATATTTATTAGGGGGGAAAAAAAAGACAAGTGGTTCTTCAAGATGTTTTTATTGCTGTCACACACAAGCATTGATTCCCAGTCTTGGTTTGAAAATGTCATTGTTTACACAATTAAAAATACAGAAGCATACAAACTCTTTTTTTGCTCAGCTTGCCACATAAGACTACAGATCATTAGCTATGAACGTAACGCTATGCATTACAGAAACTAATTCAAACGGCCCTGAACAAAAGATGCAGTGCTAAATTTAGTGTAACCTTTGGTCGGCCGATTTACAGGGTGTATTTACATTTATGTTGTTTAAGATTTCTAAGATCCTCAAACTTATTCCCGCAGCTCTCGCAGCTGAACGACTTCAGACCAGCGTGCACTCGCTGATGGGTCCTCAGATGCACAGCCTGATTGAACGTCTTACCGCAAACATCGCAACCAAAAGGTCTCTCCCCCGTATGGATTCTCATGTGCATCTGAATACTGCTGGAATAGCCAAACCTCTTTCCACAAACCTCACAACTATATGGCTTTTCCTTTGTGTGGACCCTTTGGTGTACTGTAAGGGCGGCTTGTGAGTAGAACTTCTTTTGACAATGATCACAACTGAACTTCTTCAACAGAGGACTGACCAGTCGCTCGTGATGCTTCTCTCCTGTATGTACGAGCATGTGCTGATTAAGAGAGCTGGGGAATATGAAGGTCTTATTACAGATGGAGCACACACAATCCCTTCTTCCCGCGTGAATGATTCGCTTGTGCCTTTTGATGTAGTCCCAACTGGTGAATCCCTTACCGCAAATGTCGCAAAGAAACGGTTTACTCGCAGTGTGTTTTTGCGTGTGCATCTTCAGGGCGTACGCAGTGGTGTACCTTTTCAAACATATGGGGCAGCCGTACAGCTTCACTCCTGTGTGACCGGCTTTGTGTCTGTTGAGGTTTCCAGAGGTGGCAAACTTCTTATCACATACGTCGCAAGCGTATCGCTTTTCCCTCGTGTGCACGAGCATATGCGCTTGCAAATGTTTGCGAGCGCTGAAGCGCTTATCGCAGAGTTCGCACAGATAGTCGTAGGTTTTCTCAATGTGACTCTTCTGGTGATTTTTCAGATATCGCTCGCAGCTATAAAAAGCGCCGCATATCTCGCAACAGTAGGGCTTTTCGCCGGTGTGCAGTGTTTGGTGGTCGAGCATGTTTTGTTTGATTTTGAACTGCTTGTCGCAGACGGGACAGTTGTAGAGCGTTTCCACTGCTTTGCATCGGTGCCTGCCGAACGAACGTTTGCCGGGAAAAACCTTCTGACAGTGTGAACAGGTAACCGTCTTTTCTGCTGTGTGAAGACGCTTGTGCTTTTCAAGGGAGGCCTGAAATACAAAAGACTTGGAACAAATATCGCATTTGAACAGCTGAGCTCCAGTGTGCATCGCTGTGTGTCTGATGAGGCAGCTTCTCATAGTAAAGCGCTTATCGCAATGAGAACATTTGTAATGTTTCACATGAGCCCGTACGTGGTTGATGAACTTCCACCGCAGTTCAAAACACTTCCCGCATGTTTTGCATCGGAACATGCCATCATTCGACTGCTTTATGATATCTGTGTTAGCTGTGGGGTTGGGGTGGTCTGCGTTTTTGATGGTAATATTGAAACCTTGCACAAGGGTTTCGGTCGCATACTGACTGCTTTCCAAAACAGCACAAGATACATCGTCGTTATCCAAGTTACTCTGGAGAATTTCTGTAAGGACAAGAACACAATAAAACATAATAAATAATGATACTTTTTTCAAATAAAAATATTGGTCATTATGGGTGCACTTAGTAATTTTTTACTCAATGCATTTTACAAACAACAATAAAATAAAGGCTGTTTTTAAATAAATAACATAATTTTACATACACTACTATTAACTAGGGATGTAAAGGTATTGTAAATACCGTCGTACCGCAACATCAAATATTTTCGATAATACCGTGGTCGCGTGACTCGATAAAATGATAGGTCTTTTGAGAAAAGTTTGCTCAGGCGAATGGAGCGAACGGGAGGTAGCGGGAACTACAATTCCCATCAGCCCAAGCATGCCCATCATTCTTGTCTCTGTTGTCAATACAGATCAGTGTTACCAACTTAGCAACTTTGTCTCTATATTTAGCGACTATTCAGACCCCGTTGGCGACATTTTTCCCTAAAAGCAACTAGCTTCACATCTAGAGACTTCTTGGACAAACCTCAGCGAGTCTCCGGTACTGCCGCGCGACCTCGAGCTCGTTTTCTCGGCGCGCGCACACACACCTCTCTCTGCGTCTGTTCTGTTCAGCGAGAGGCTGAGAGGAGCAGGGCTTTCAGTGAAAATAGATATTATGTTGCTTCTAACTCTATTTTAGATGCACATAGAGCCAAAATCACAGCATAGCCATTGTCTATATTTTGTGTGTACTTGGTTTCATTATTATGAATTATAAATATAATTATAAAATTATAAACGATTATAAATCAGGATTTTAATCTAGATGAACATCTTGTAAGGTAGAGCTAGTTCAGTGCCTTTCAGTCACTATTTCATATTCATTCCGTTTTTCTGACAAAAGAAACCATTAAAAACATTATAGTGAGAATTAGAAACATTATGTGACCACAGAGAAGCAAAATAATATGACGCACTGACATAATGAATATGCAAATTGATATATGACAGCATCTAGCAATCTAAAGCGGGTTTTAAATCAGATGTGTGGAAGGTTTAATCATTTTTTGTTATTAAAATTGAAGTTCCTGTTTCAAAGTTTACAGATAGATGGTAATGTGTGTGCCATTGATATGTTCAGTGTTCATGGAAACTGTTTAATAAACACTTCTGCCACTTTTTTTGAGCCTCTTAATTAGTTTTGTTTTTTATGCAAATGATTCAATAAATACGTACCGTGCCATTCATACCGAGGTATTACCGTACCGTGAAATGTTTATACCGTTACATCCCTACTATTAACACAAATTTGTAGTCAATGTGTTTTTTAATTTATACTTTTATTTAATAATACCACCATATGAATATGACCAGATAAAGTGGAAATTATTACATGAATAATACTACAAGAAAATCTATTTTAAATGAATGCTGTTTTTTTTACTTTCCATTTTTTTTTAAATAATGGGGGGAAAATTAAATTTTTTTTAAAAAGTATTGAGCAGCACAACAGTTTTATAAAAAATAAAACATTCCTTATACCAAATCAGCATATTAGAATGATTTCTAAAGGATTATCTGACACTAAAGACCGGTGTAATGGCTTTGCCATCACAGGAATAAACTATAATTTAAAATAAAATGAAAGTCATTTAAAAAAAAATTAAACTGAACATTGTATTTACTGTATTTTTGGTTACATAAATGCAGGCTTCATGGGCATAACATTTAAAAATGCTACAGACCTCAAGTTTTTCAATGGTTATATGTATTTATTCATTATTTCTAATTTAAAAAATATATTTTTCCACTCATGACATAAATGTCAGCTCAGATGTGTGCCAGTATAACAGTCCAAAATGACTACCATATTGTACAGAAACGTCTTTCTAAACAAATGTTTTAGCACTGCATTTGAAATCATGCCTTACCTTGTGTAGTGACCTCTAGTGTTTCCAGGGATGTATTGACAGCATCACAGGTTTCGAGCTGCACAATGAATTCTTCTTCATTCAGAGTGGCTTCGAACTCGATACTCAAATCCGGAGATGAG
This sequence comes from Enteromius paludinosus, assembly GCA_032361165.1. Lineage (NCBI taxonomy): Eukaryota > Metazoa > Chordata > Actinopteri > Cypriniformes > Cyprinidae > Enteromius > Enteromius paludinosus. The sequence goes on along the minus strand of JAUMHQ010000033.1, from coordinate 1,418,295 downwards.
TGAAATCTCTGGTGTTTCATCAAGCATTTCATCATTTTGAAAGTATTTCCACATGTCAAACAATTGAAAGGTCTGTCTTTGTGTAAAGCATTGTGAATGTTAAATAGGGCCATGTCATTGTAAGATACTCCACAGGACTCACAAATGAATGGCCCCTGTCTCTCCTCAGCAACTACGTTAGTGCTTGTGGAAGGCTGGCTGTCACACAAGCTCAAACTGCTTGTTAGAATATCAGTAGGCGCAGATGACAGCTGATAGTACTGAGGATTTGCTGCTTGTACAGAGTTTTCATGATGTTCAGATTCCATTTCATAGTCCTTGTTCGGTTCTGGCTCGAGAAGCACATTATTTTCAGGCTCAGATGTGACTGCTTGATCCTCTGTGAGAATATGAGAAAAATGGTTTTGTTTGTGTTTGTTTTTAAATGTCACTCTGAAAACCTTAAATATATAACATGAACAAATCCACATTATTATGATAATGATAAGGAATAAACTGAAGTTATCTAAATGTAAACAACGAGTTGTATTAGCAATAGTTCAAAGTTTAAAAATACAATCTGATCTCCATCACTTTTTCATTGATTTAACAAAAGAAGAAAAAAAACCTGTATTTTCTGATCAGACTGCTCATTATTTTGTCATTATCAAATGTCTACAGGTACATTATTTGAGCAGAATAGTAATCACATAAGTCTTCTTTTCTGTGAAATTGATGAAAATGAAATGAGATTATTACAAATAGAAGAATAAATATCTGTCAATGGGCTAAGAAAAATCAAGTTTTCATATACAGCATTGCCACATTTGTCATGAACATCATTTTGATGAATTTTCTAATTTGCATCTTATGAAATTAAGACTTTCTGCCCTGATCTGAAACCTTTTTAAGGCCTGTTACAGACCAGAAGAAACCCTGGATGAATTATCAGCAAATTAGACCAAAACATTGATCAAACTTTCTTAAAGGGATAGTTCACCCAAAAATTAAAATTAGATGTTTATATGCTTACCCCCAGGGCATCCAAGATGTAGGTGACTTTGTTTCCTCAGCAGAACACAAACGAAGATTTTTAACTTTAA
>JAUMHQ010000033.1:1374603-1395590 GCA_032361165.1 Enteromius paludinosus | reverse complement strand
TAAGCATTCGGAGAACACGTAAATGGAACAGGCTAGCAAGTGCACGTTATTGCGTCATTAAGTCAGTGAAAAGGTCCACTTTCGGCGCTGAAAAATGGAAGTGCAAACATTACTGGTTTGGTTGCCGATGACGGCTAATAATTGTGAAATGACAGGTCCGGTTCAGTTAGCTATCAATAACGTATCAATAACGTAATTTATAGGATTTATAATATTAATACAGTAGTGATCTGTACTTTTTAATTCAAAAATGTTTTTTTAAGTAATTTATAATTTGTAAATATATTTATATTTTAAAGCATATTGCCCCATTGGCGCTCCGACTCCGCTAATGTCCAACATTTTGAATTTTTGAGCAAGATAGCAAAGCTGTGCGCATTGGATTGTGGGTGTTTTAGAGCGTGAAGAGCGCGAAGGCTACACTTATGCATCCTTTCCTGTGTATGGGATATTTTTCGAAGGAAGGACTCCGAGGATCCTCGACATTGGAACAGTCCTTCGACGGATGTCGATGACGTAGCATCCTCAAAATTCTGGCTTACAAGGATCCTTCCTTGACATTGAGAAACACCCCCGCGCTCAATCTTCTCTCACCTGCTCGTGTGAACACTATTTTGTCAGTTGTGGGGCGGGGCTTGGTGTTTTAGTTACAACTAAACCCTAAACTAAACTAAACTTTTGATATCTTTAAAAGAACACATCCAGTTATTTGTGATTATTATTGGATAAGCACTTTCAAAAGTCACTATGTAGTGAGTGCATTAACTAAAAGTAATATCTAGTTAGGCATAAAATGAAAGTAACAGATATAGACATGATATTTTATTCATGTGAAAAATGTAAAACAGACACTAAAGACTTAAATGGTGTTAAAGAGTAAATAGTTACATGTAACGTAATAACACACATCAGTTACAGCTATATTTACTGAGAAAAAATTTGTAATCAATTTATGGTTAATTATGAAAATAGTAGTAACTACAAAGGGGGTGAGATCTGAATATTTTCACACACATAAATATTTGATTGATTTCTTTCCCAAATCGCATTGGCTATTTCAAAATATGAGGTATCAATTTATTACACAGAATAGGGCACATGCTTATCTGGTAGTTGTTTTATTTTCAATTTGGGTTTGTGGATATGCTTTATTTTTTAAGATTAATAGTGTTTTCCAAAGAATTTTTAGATGCCAGTGTTTCCAGTCATGGCTATGCAAAATTAGATTTCAAAAACAATATCATAACTATTAAACTATATATTGTGATTTTAAATCTGTATTTAACAGATTTTAAACTAAAAAGTGGTGCTAAAGTCTAATTTTGAGGTGGCTGTGCTGTTGGGGACTCCCAAAACTAAAATATAAACCTTTCATTACCAATAGGGGCACTTATAATCTGTAACTCATTACATTTCCAAACTAACCTTCCCAACACTGGGTATAATATTGTGACGATTGGATGCATTTATCGTTTTTTTCCAAAATAAACTATTATAACAAAGTAGGTCTTTTTCTTCAGCACCAAACACATTTAATGTTGTGTAACTGTTATAAGTGTTTTGACAGCTGTGGAGATTCCCAAGTAACATGTTATGGTCCGGTTTCAGTTTATCGTAGCATTATAAGAACCAAAGTTAACCCTACATTTGAGCTTTCAAGAACAAACTAACTTTAAAAAGATGTTTATTACTTTAATCGATCATCTCCCGGTGCACTGCGGTTCATTCAGTCTGTATATTGAACTTTATTCACTTTCGGCAAGGCATCAAACGAAAACAAACACGAGCAGACCAATATAGCTCGCGGAGTGGTTAACTTTCTACTAGATGTTGCATGATTGTCCTGTTGGCCAACTTGGCCAAACTCTACTTCATTCCCCCTGTCCCCGCTTTCCTTTAAACCCCTCTTGAGCCCCATTTCACTGTCTATTCAGCGACCTAAACCGTCTACCTGGCTGCTTTCCAGGTCGAGATTGATCGCAAACATATTTGTATTTACCTGCGGCGAAGTGTAGCGGGGTGGACTTGCGCCCGGCCATATCCTTTGCGTTTACATTGGCCGAATCTACCAGCCTCTTCACCCGAGACACGTCCCCATTCCTGCAGGCCTCAAACAGCTCCCTGAAAGCCCCACTCGTCCCGCAGACGCTGCCTCCAGGACTGGCACTACCGGAGTCGGGAGTGGAGCCCGCACTACTGCCCCCGCCGGTGGTAGACGAGCTAGCGCTGCTCGAGTTGGAGCTGCTGCTGCTGGAGCTGAGAAGCGGAGCGGGGGTTTCAGCAGCGATCTCCGGATCCCCGATGCTTTCCGGCTCCCCACTAGCCGCAGAGCCGCCGGTGTCTGTTGGTGACTCTGGAGGAGTGAGGGGACAGGTCTCGGGTCTAGGTGGGGAGGATAAGTTTTGTTGTTGTTGCTGCTGGGAAGTGCGACGAGACGTCGCCATTTTCGCACTCAAATCCCCCTCTGGCAGCAAAAACAGTCGGGGAGAACTTCCGGGAAGTGTCAGGGTAAAACTTCCGCTTGCAAATGACCAAAACGGACAAATGTTTTGGTTTTTTTTGCTATCTGCATCTTATTACCACGGTGATCACAGTTTTCGCCAACCAAAATTCAGAGGAGGCCTGGTATCATCAAATAGAAACGTATTGTCCCAAACATAATTCGCAGAAATAGATAAACAAAGCAAATCTACCTAGATGTTAAAGACTACAAAAATTTTTTGATGCCAGTGTTTCCAGTCATGGCTATGCAAAATTAGATTTCAAAAACAATATCATAACTATTAAACTATATATTGTGATTTTAAATCTGTATTTAACAGATTTTAAACTAAAAAGTGGTGCTAAAGTCTAATTTTGAGGTGGCTGTGCTGTTGGGGACTCCCAAAACTAGAGACTTCTTATTACCACGGTGATCACAGTTTTCGCCAACCAAAATTCAGAGGAGGCCTGGTATCATCAAATAGAAACGTATTGTCCCAAACATAATTCGCAGAAATAGATAAACAAAGCAAATCTACCTAGATGTTAAAGACTACAAAAATTTTAAGTCTAAATAAAACATTTTACCGTTGTAATAAACATTCCTGCTATTTTTGTCCATGATTTATTTCTGAAGAAAAAAAAAACTTTTAGCAGGGACCAGTGCATAAAGCATCTTACATATGTAAAATATGTAATTCACACGTGTTAACAAAAAAAATATTTTAAATACAAAGTCAACAATAATATGAAATCGAAATAATAATAATAAAAAAGTACCGTGTTAATAAACATTCCTACTATTAGTGTTGATGGTTTTAGAAAAAATAACCACAGTAATTATAACTTTGATATATATATATGATTTTAACCACATATTAACCATGGTTTTGCGACACTAACCATAGTATTTACCTATTTGTGGTTATACTGTACAAATGGTAATCAAAAGCCTACACCAACAAATACATATTTTAGCAGGGACCAGTGCATCTAGTGCATCTTTCATTGTGTAAAATAAGATTCACACTGTGATAACAAAATGAATTTTGAAGAAATGCAATAGTTGTATGATTCGTCAAGCACGTAAACTGTTTATATTTTAACAGATCAACATAACTCTGTTTACAATATCAGATCCAAAGTCATGGCTCAAAGTTTGTCTTGGATGCATAAACAGCTGTTTATAAAAAAAACCTTGTTACTCATTTCCTTGACCCGCATTGGGCAACTCAACCATCACTGATCCGATATTGACAAAACAAAAGAGCAGATTCCCCCTCAGTAACCTTCCTTTTTACTGTCGCCAGATATTAGGCTAGTGAAAGTTACGACCTCCTGGGATCAGAGTTCTTTTTCTCAGCTGTTCAGAAGTATTTGGTTGGCAAGCTGAAACACTAGCCCAGAATGAGTTAGCAGTTTTTGAACTTAGGTATCTAAAAGGTTGTATTTGTTTCATGCCTGTTACATAACCACAATGTTTGCGTGAGAATCACGTAACTCTTATGCCATCGACACTCCACTGATACTGTTTACAAAGTAATTTGGGTTTCTTCTAATGTTTAAGATACTAAAGTGTAAAATACTGTCAAAATATTTATATCTATGGATTCAAAATAATAAAAAAAAACTGAAAATAATCAGAAAGTAGGGTTTGGGGGAAGAAAAAAAATACACAGATGACCTACTACTACCAGTGAGATTCCAAAGTGTGCATCCAATGGACATTTTATTGTCCCATAAGGCTCTGGGACTGGATTTGTGAATGGCAGTGATGCTCCATTTCTGTTTTGCTCTATCAAACACAGAGGTTCACAAATGACCCCCTGCAGTCCCTGTACAAATACTGATGTGCCTTTGTGCATGCCTGTCATATCAGCTGTCATTTAAGCGTCCGGTGCTGTAAACATGTTTGAAAATACTTTTCCAAACACAACACTTCCAATTATTGTTATTCAAATCAGTGCCAGGTATAATGCTTTTGTCAGAAAGAAATAAAGGGTGTGTAATTACAAATCATTACAACAACAAGAGAAATATCTTCTTTTTTTTTTTCAGACTTTGTGTATTTACACATTTTTGTTTTATTCATAGATCAAACTCTAAAAAAGCAGTTTGACCTCCATTTGAACTCCTTTTGTCACCTTTTTGTACAGTTGTCCTTTCTATTGATTTGGAATGAACAAGCCTGAACAGCTGTTCTCCCGTTAACCTTCTCCGGTCGGTTTAAGTTCACTATTTCACAACCCATGTGCCTGAAACAGCTTCTCCTTTTCCACTGACTATGACTTTTGGCCATATAATGTTACAATGTTGGGTTTCCTGTATCTGGAATGATCTATGGATTTCTGCAGCAGTAGGATGAGGTATACCGCAGTGTCCCAATGACTCCACACTGAAACCTGATTTTACCAAATGCAAGATGTCCCTGGGTCAACATCTTTGTTGACCCTGGGACAACATTGTGATTAACCAATCAGATCTGAAGAAACAGTTTACAGCTTTTGTGAAGTTTAGGCTTGCAATCAGTGTTTGGTGCTTATATGAGTGTCAGTCATCAATCATTAAATATGATTTTAGGCATTACTCATGGGTAAAGGTTGGTTTAGGTGTAGAGATATGGTCAAGACTATATTTTTGCATTAAAATGTTGTCCCAGGGTCAACAAAGTATGTACTTGGCAAAGTCAGGACGTGGGAAACTGAATATAATTCTGACTCCTGCATGAGAAACAGTTTTTTTATTCTGCTTTTAATTAAATATTGATAATATAATATTAGCAATCATGTACATGTAGATTTTTTCTTTTAAACCTGCAATTTTAAAACTTGTGCTACTTTAAATATTTTGTACATTTCTGATATTCAGACGTTTTCAAATGTTTTCATCATGTGAAATAAGCACATTTGTACACTATGGTCAATTATATAAAAAACTAAGAAATAATAATAAAGTCTACTATAAAGTCAAATGTATGCAATATAATAAATATAAATGTTTAAAAGAAATGTATATATTGCCTTATCCAAACATTTTTAGCCATAAATGTCAAGAGATAAATTGATTTTTAAAGATATACTAAGTTCCTTCTCCAGCTACTTCTCCTTTTTCAGTTTGAAATAAAAAGTGAATAATGTTCCTCTAATTGACTGCATATCCAAAAACAAAGTGCTTTGTAATTATATAATATCGACGTGATGCTAGTGCATTAAGATAACAAATAGCAAAGAGACTGATAACTGAGCTTTTGAAATACATTATAGAGGCCTAGTCTCAGATGACTGGACTAAATGATCCACGCCGCTCATTAAGAGAAGAGAAAAGTTGTATAAACAAAACATTGCTTAATAGAGGTGATGCACACAATTATGCATACTAGTATCAGAATACTGTATTTGCCTCATTTAACTGTCTAAATAGACTTGCATGTCATGCACAGTGATGTTAACAGGAAATAGATATTAGATTAAATACTGAGCCACAATAAGCTAGATTCTGTGTCGCTGTTGACAGATGGTTTTGTGGTTTTCTTTCTAGCTTTTGCATGTCACTTTGATTCCATCTACATGTGATTGGCGTGTTGGAAACCTGTGTTAGATAAGATTTATGCCGCTGAAACTATGAGTTTACATCTCTCACAAAGAGTTTATATTGTGCAATTCGGACCTTTCTCTTAGAATTGTGAAAAAAACAACAACATTATTATGAAAAATAAACTCAGACAGAATTAACCCTAACCCAAAAAAATGAAGCCAGAAGTGTGAGATAGCTGGTCACAAGAACAAAACAAGTAGACAGCAACAATGGGTATTAAACAGAAATCAGCAACACTTTTACTTTGCATTTCCAGCCTCAATGAACACATTTTAACACAAGTAAGAAATAACCTGAGAATAACTAATGCACCGAACAGTAAAATGACCTACACTGGACATAGAATGTGAAAGCATGCAGAAGGTAGTAGGTTCATGTTTATGGGAGGAAAAGTTGTAGATATTTTTAACACAGCGGGGCCTCCAGACGTGGCCTACTGACCCCCAGTCGTTGCAGTCACGTGACACGCCATTGATCAGCATGGGGTGCATGCATGCCCCTGTAGCTAGCAGTGATTGGTCCATACAGGTAGTTCACGTGAACAAGGGCTGATCGTCGGGAAAAGTGTAATTTTGGTGCCGGTTTCACTCAGTAGCTCATTCATGCCGCATACATATGAGCACGAGGGCAGCACTCTTGTGAGCTGAAGCTGCGTTCACTTACACAAAACACTGGGCTTGGTGGAGAAGTTTCAACCAAATCAAATGCCGTAACACAGGTATGCATGAACTTACGCTCTCAGTTTGCTTCTCTTTAAATTTAAAGCGCGCCCGAAGAGCTACATATTCGTTTGATTCGTGTTCCAGCGCGCAGGTAGTTTTAATCTAAGGGAGGGGGGGGGAACGTTTATCAAACACGGGCATGCTCAGGGAAACTGTTAGAAACCAGGAAGAGCGTGACGCAAAACAGATGATATTAGACTTGACGATTTTAAAGTGTATTAAGAAGAAAAGCAATCTTGCACTGCATTGGGATTAAACAAAAGAACGAGGGGTGATCAAAAACGAGGGCAGCAGTATGATAAAGCGTGATGGTATGTTGGACCTGGGCGAAAGTTGCAACTGCAAATGAGCTCCAACAGGTGCGAAGCCATTCGATTTTAAATCATATTTTAATGCATGGCTTTCTTTTTTAGAGTAAAGAAAGCTCTCGCGCTGTACCTAAACAGACCGGAACAATGTTTCATTGTTTCTGACCGTATATGGATGCTAGTTAGTAGTCGAGACCTAAGACTCCTTTAACGCTTTTTACGCAATTTATATCTCTCCAACGTGGTACACATTAAAGTACTTTTTGAATCCAATTACCTTTACATTATGTAAATTACTGTGAAACTACAAATAGCGCTGTTGTATAAACATGCCCCACTAATCGATCGTGATGCAAGTACAATAGACGTTTTAATTGATGTGCAGGTTTTATTGTGGGAATAATTCACTTGCTGAAAATTAGTTTGATGAAATGGAAACTAATGTTAAAAACACACACACACACACACAAACAAGACTACAGAATCTAAAGACATATACAGGGTTAAAAATGTAGGCCTTTACACTACAATCCATATGGGACCAAAAGAAAATCGTGTGAAAGCCATGACTTTTCTATTATGTTTTCATGGAGATGAAAAGCTTGTGTGTTATTTGTCAATTGTGTTTGGTCCTTTTAAATATTTAAACCTACAGGAGGGTGCTGCTAATGTATGATTCTAATTCATTTGTAATTATAGTAACTCGTTTCAGCTTCAGTTACTTGGTTAAACTGATGGCGTTACACTAATACCTTTATTAGTGACCATTAAATAATATGCCCTTAATTATACTCTTTGTTATAAACACTAAGGTCCTTTTTACTAATTTTGAATTCAGTTTTTACTAATAATGAACACTAGATGGGGCTGAATGTCTTCTTGTAGTTCAGCCTGTTTTAGGTCTCCTTATCTTTCTCTATATCCCTTCTCCGGCCTCCAGCTAAGATAAACTTGTTTGACTTATTTGACCCACTTACTGCAATCTTTTACATAATGTTTAATTATTTCAGTGTACTCTGACATATCCTGATACCTCTACTGATGTAATTCACGCAGTCATTTAAAAATATAATAATTTTTCAGATTAATCTGGACAAATCTCAAGCTTTGTATATCACCCAAATCCGTCTCGAATCATCTAGAGCTTTTGGATTTCAGTGCGAATTAATATTACTTCTAATTTGGAAGACCTCTTTAAAGCCAATTATACCGTTTTATCACAAAAATCTATTCAGATTGGTCGAGTCTTCTTTTTTTGGTCCGTATAACTGATATAAAAATGAATGTCCTTCCAAGATTAAACTACTTATACCAAAAATCTTCCATGTTACTTAAATACAAATATTGTTCTCAGCTGACACAGTGATGCATGTATTTTGGGATAGTGACGAAATCAAAATGTACTGGAAAGGGTTTCCTAAAATGATTCAAGATTATTGCAAAGTCTTTTGTATTGTCCCCCAAGGTATACCTTCCGAGTCTTGACTGTGTCAAAGAATGTGTACTGAATTTTTTCAACCAAACGATTTATACTATTATTATCAGGTAGCCTCAACCAATCTTTTATCACTGGAAAAATTGACTTCTGTCTTGGGTTTATAATTTACTTTCATTTCTGTCTTTGCTGTTAAACATTTGTATGCATTTAAATGTCTAATAAGAACTAGCTGTACATGCCATGAAATACCAGTACCACTGTTGCTTTATTGGAAAATTGTAAAAAAACATTAATACAAATTTCTGTGTTTGCAGTGTACGTGGCTGCCGTCCCAACGATCCCACCATGCCGATCGAGCTTGCCATGCCACTTTATCTGTCAAGCGACGAGTTCCTGAACCCAAGGGCATCTAAATACAGCAGACCCTTGCGGCCATGTCTGCACCGGTGTCAAAGTACCAAACTTAGTTTCGGCTCTCCAAGGGAGCAGCCAGAGTCGAATGGGTCCAGCGCACCCTTGATGATACCTAGCAGGGCCAAAAAACATGTATCTTTTGCTGATCACAAAGGCCTCGCCCTGACGATGGTGAAGGTCTTTTCTGAATTCGATGACCCTATTGACATCCCAGCCAACATCGTGCAGTTTTTTAGCTCTTCTGTGACTCTTCCGGAAGGGAAGGACAAGCTAACCCTCGACTTTGACCAGCCGTCTGCAGATTACTTGAAGTTTCGTCAACGTATAGAGATTGAAAACCTCTGCCTCGAACACTGCATGCTTAAGGAAAAATCTATAGCAGGCACGGTTAAAGTCAAAAACCTTTCCTTTAAGAAGTCCGTTAAGCTTCGCATTACCTTCGATACTTGGAAAAGTCACACAGACATAGAATGCCAGTATGTAATGGACACTTACACCGGCACAAACCGTGACACCTTTTCATTCGAAGCTACTTTGCCTGATCAGGTGCCTCCACATGAACGCATCGAGTTTGCCATTTGCTATGAGGTCAATGGCGTAACGCTCTGGGACAACAACCAAGGACAGAACTACAGAATCGTTCAATCAGCACTAAAGAAGGGTTCAAATGACTCTGTGGGTGACCACCAGCGATACGGGGTGTGCGATTGGGACGTTCTTTTTGACCGATATGGCAGCCCTAGATGCTCACGTGGAATCTTTCCCAATTGGCCAAGCTATGCTGGATATGAAGACATTGGTCCATATTACTAAGAATCTGTTTTTTCGGCAATTTATCCTGCTCCCATATCCATCAAACATTTTGATAAATGCCTTCTTAAAAACACGTTGTTCTTTGACCAAGGACTTGTTGGACTGTAAAGCCATATAGACACTTGATATATTTATCGTCAATAATATTGGATTAAGTTGTTCAATAGAGAATGAGTTATGTTTTTAAAAAATAGTGTTCATGGTGCTGTACGAATGTAATTATGAGGGCAAATTTGTTTGTTTTCCAATGCCTGTCAAATGCAATAATGTTAGTTTCTTTGCAGGCTTATGTTGGAGTTTTCGAGGTTGATTTTGGGTGTGTATCGATTTGCTTGGACCTTTATAAAATGATCCAATGCTAATTAAGTCAAAGTAAATCTGCGGGTCAGTATATTTGCTAAACTTGTAAATCATAAGATTTCGGCTGAAATGAACCTCTTTCTTGAGAGTGCAAAGACCGAACGACTCAAAAAGTCAGTGTTTTCCCGCCCCAAAAAATGTGAGACCAGTGTTGTACTCGACCTGGATATATGTGTGCCAATTATTTCATATGTTTTTGTTCTTTCCTGAACAGCTCATTTTTAATGTAAAACTCTAAAAGTATTTACATTTCTGTATTTTAATTGACAATGACTGATTTTCACTGTTATTGACTGCACAAACAGGATTATGATATTAGTGATGTGTTAATATGCAATGTGTACCGTTTTGTTCAAGGTAATGTAGGCACTTTAATTTGTTGTGTAATTTCTTGTCACCCATTTTAAATTGCATTAAGAATACGGGTTTGTCTGAATCACTTTAAAGACGTTGTTGAAAAAAAAAAAAAAAAGTTTCTCTCAATATTGTACTAGGTATGTTCATCATCTGCATTTTAATGCAATGTTTTAAATGTTCATTGCCATTGATAACTTCAAATAAAGTATTGGAGCAGAAAATACTGATCTGATTGGTCCTCACTGAAACTCCTTTAAAGATAATTACGTCAAACTATTTTTTGATAATATTGCATTGTGTGTTACTACTTGGTATAAAGTTAGCTGTGCAGGGTGAATAACCTGCGTTACACACAAATTACACACTTTAGTAAATATATTTATTTTGTAATTTCTTTTCTTTATTTTTATTTACGTAAAATAAATAGCCACATTTATGGGGCTTTTATTCTGCCATTTTCGACCTTTCAATGACGACTTCCTGTGTACGTTGAAACGTCAGGGTCAACGTCTGTTATTTGGTTCACGTTTTGGAAACAGCAGCTAATCAGAAGTTTAATTCTTTGCAAACAGGGGCTAATTTTCAGTACAATGCACGAAAATAGAAACTTGAGAAATATAGACAATCATTAGGGTTGTCAATAATTCGCCCGGCGCGGGTTAGCCTACGTAAGAGACAGCGAGCGTGAACGCGCGAAACCAGATGTGAGTGTTTCTGAAATTAACGGTAACTATATTGTCAAAACTGATGGAGTCGCAGAAGAATACCAGTCAAAATAACACTGAGAATGATGAAGAGGAGGAATGCTGCGCTAATGTGAGTGAAAAAAAGCTCACATATCACGTTAGATACCGTCGGAAACATTGCAAGAGTATAATGCATTATTTCATGTTTCGGTTATATTAAAGGTCAAATACCTGTTTGGTAAATGACTAAATTAGTTATAAGACTTGATATTAGTAACCAGTGACTATGTCATGCGATTAAAATATATGCTGATAAAAATATCACAGGAATACACATACTAATCCACACAGCTCCAGCAAAGCGTTTAATGTCTTGTGAAAAGGTTTTTAGATAGAAGATAGAGGACTTATTTACAATAAAAACCTCTCAATCATGATGTTATTCATTTAAATCAAGGCATTAATTGATGTGCTGGAGTCTTGTGGATTCAGCTGTTTGAACTTTCTTTCTGACGGCACCCATTCACTGCAAGTGAGGGTGAGGGGTAATGCTAAATTTCTGTAAATCTGTACTAAGGTAAGGTACAAATTCATAGACACGTAAGACTGAAATAACACTAAACATTTGATTTCCTTGTTTCACATTTAGACTTCCTGTGAAAAAAAGGAGCAGCCTTCATCACCCAAACAAGGCGATTTCAGTGATCCGGTATATAAAGAGATCGCAGTGGCAAATGGTGCCATCAACCGACTGAATAGAGAGGAGCTGCGTGCCAAATGTGCTGAGCTGAAGCTTGATACGCGGTACTGAGAGCTTTTGTTATGTTATGTTTTACCTGCCATTTACTCCAGATGAACTCACACAGTTTGCTTCTTTTCAGGGGAGTTAAGGATGTCCTGAGGAAGCGCCTGAAAAGCTACTACAAAAAGCAGAAACTGATGCATTCAGCTGCTGCAAATGGGAACCCTGATACTTATTTTGACTACATCTGTGTGGTGGATTTTGAAGCAACGTGTGAAGAGAACAACCCGCCTGACTACCTGCATGAAATCATTGAGTTTCCCATGGTGTTGATCGACACACGCACTTTGGAGATTGTGAGTTGGTGAGGGAACGGTCTGGAACATGTGTACTTGCTTCTTGCCAGGCAAACATGGCGCCATACAGTATATTTAGTGTTAACATTGATCTGTTAGTTGTAAAAAAAAAAAAAAAATTTGTGCCCAAATTAATAATTTTAGATTTTTGAAAAGCCACAATGATTTTTAAGCCTATAAACTGATTTTAGCACTAAGATATAATACTTTTGTTTGTATGTTTCATTCGTGTTTCGTTACAGGTAGACTCATTTCAGGAGTATGTGAAGCCAGTGGTGAACCAACAGCTCTCTGAGTTTTGTGTAAAACTGACCGGAATCACACAGGCAAGATTTATGAATTATGAATTCAATAACAGACGTATTAGTTACCTGCCATTTATTTAATTATTTCACAACTCATTTTTAAAATAAAATCTATCCTTTTAAACTTTTTAGATGATTTCTGAAGGCTCAGTAATGCCTGCTTAAAATTTAGCTACGCCATTATAGGAGGACTTTAATTTTTTAAATGTGTTTAAGTAAAGTGTTACAGTGTTTCACATTTCAGCGCTGTTAAAAATGGTTTTTATTACTATATTTTGGATAAAAATCAATGCAACTTTGGTGAGCATAAAGAGCTATCTTTCAAAAACACAAAATTAAGACTATGTTAGTTAGAAATTAAAGGGAAAGCTTTATTTTTAATTCTCCACTTTTTGTTTTCTAGAAAATGGTGGATGAGGCAGAAACATTTCATCCGGTTCTAAAGCGGGCAGTTTCTTGGCTACAGGAAAAAGAACTTGGCACAAAGTACAAATACACATTTTTGACAGATGGGTAAGGATGAACCAGACATTTTAAGAATGACTAATGAAATTCAATACGATTTACAGCTCACTATCTCGTCTGTGTAGGTCATGGGACATGGGAAAATTTCTTCATACCCAGTGTAAACTGAGTTGCATTAGATACCCACACTTCACCAGAAAATGGATCAATATCAGAAAGTCTTATGGAAATTTTTACAAGGTTTGTTTTCATGGTAATTCTTCCATAAAAAGTCAAAGAAAGATGCAAGTAAAGGGTACAAATGCCTTAGGATGCTTCAAAGATGAGTATCTGATATTTTAAATAAAAGGTTGGCTTTTGAGTATTATATTTGAACAAATACTGATGTTTTTTGTGTGTGTCCTGCTTGTTTCTCTCAGGTTCCACGTACTCAGACAAAACTAATCTGCATGCTGGAGAATCTTGGTATGCAGTATGATGGACGTCCACACTGTGGGCTAGATGACTCACGCAACATTGCCAGAATTGCCATCCACATGCTGAAGGACGGCTGTCAGCTGCGGGTGAACGAGTGCTTGCATTCAGGAGAACCGCGGAGCGTGCCTATCTCTGCCCCGATTGAAGGAGCCCCAGCACCTCAAACCCCCAAGAAAAGAGACTGAAAAGATCATTTAAAGCCTCTTTCACAAAAATAACAATGCTTAATCTGTCTCAATATGAATGTAAGATATATGAGACTAACTAATGTAGGTTTTCTTAAAATTGTTCCAGAAACATGTACAGTTTCTTTTCTGAAAAGGTTTACAACCATAGCAGATCAGTGGGGTGAGGCTGTGCTTTCACTTGTATGGAAAATTGAGTATGGACTGTATTTAGAAACTTGCTCCTGATAAGCTGAAACGGTAGTTTCAAGTAAAACTTAAACTTTTGGGCAAGCAATACTGCAGTGCATTGCCTTTAGTAATTCATGTTGCAGATCCAAAATAAAAAACTCAATTTGTATTATTTTGTCAATAAAACTTTTATGACGCCCCTGTGCAATATTATTTTAAGAAGAAATGGATAAGTTGATGTGTTATTCCTATTTGCTCAAGATCTCATTTTCAAGTGAATTGTTTTTGCACTTTGCACCTTCATAGTCCATGCAAAGTTTAGATATGTTTGGTTATGCAATAGGGCTTGCCAACACAAAGTTCACTCTGTTTCTGTCCACCGTATCTAATTTTACCAAGGCCATGCAATAATAGAGATAGAAAATTAAGTACGATGAGTTAACACGCTTTCACAAGCATTCTAATGTACTGACGTTGTTGTAAAATGTTTTATTAGTGCATGTCATTTTGCAATTTTTAATGTTGATATTGCTGTTGATCCGATAAGGTATAGGTTTTAGGAAAAGAAATGCAGCTGAGCACCATGTCCAGTAGATGGCGTCAAATTACACTTTTCTGAATAATTGAAAACAACACAAAGCCCACCATAATCATTGAAGTCAACAAGGAGACAGGCGGACTAATTGGCATGAATTTGGTTTGTGCTTCCTTTATGTATTTTGTATTTCTGTTCAGGTTGTTTGTACAAAGACTAAAGTCCCTTTCATATCATAGGCAAACCGGATTCAGCTGTCTTCATGTGATGTTTTGGAAGAAAGCTCTTTACATTGGGTGGCACACGGTCTCATGGTGATGGATGATGTTATTTATTGTTAGTAAAACTGAAACGGCAGAAATGAGATTACTTTCATATTCCATCTTCTTTGCACGCGACGCTACTAAAACGCTATCACGCTAAAACGCCGCTGTTCTTCCTCTGGACTCAGGTGACCAATCAAGACTTTTGTTTACGCGAGCGTCGCGTCGCTGGCGCGTAGAGAAGGTGGGGCTTTGACGCGGTGCTGCTCCTGTGAACGCTCACTGTTGGCTGCATGCGCAGAGAATAGGCGGAGACACACAAGGAAAGACTACAGCAGCCACCACTGCTCTTCTTTCATTCTAACTCACTGGATATGTCTTAGATTTTTCTCTGTCTCATGTGGTATCGAAGGACGCGCTGGCGGAGTTGCCAGCCTCTCGCACTGCGCTAATGTGACTTTTGACACGCTCCTGTGTTTTTTTATCTTGCGGTCGATGGCGCAGATAAAGAGGATGCGTGAAAGAACGCAGCCCAGCCCTGTTTTCCTGAATGCGATTGAACGGAACTGCATATTTTCGGATGAAGATGAAATCAGGGTTGTTCTGCATGTTGGTTTCATCTGGATTGCTGCGCGGAGAAACGGAATCGATAAAGCAAGTGAAAGAGGCACTATGCTGCCCAAGTGATTGATCACTGTGCTCAATGAGAACACGGAGGAGAACGGCTTCGATACGATGGCTGAGGAGAATAACCTGAAGACAGCTAAATTATGGAGGGATGCTGCTTTGCGCTCCAGGAAGCTGAGGAGCAATCTGAGACAGCTGACTCTCAGCACCAAAAACTGCCAGAAAATCACATTGCCCGAGGACATAAAGGAGATCGAGGTCCTCAATCTGGGCAACAACTCCCTACAAGAGCTTCCAGAGGGACTGGGCTCAACCCTGACTAGGCTTCGCATCCTCATCCTGCGCAGAAACAGGTTTGCAACGGTTCCCACTGCAGTATTTCAACTTAGTCAGCTGGTTGAATTAGATATTAGTCACAACTGCTTGAATCACTTCTCAGAAGACATTGATCTGCTCAAGGGGCTTAAAAAGTTGTGCATCAGTCACAACAAAATCCAATACCTGCCATCCCAGATTGGGACTTTGCAAAGTCTGGAGGAGCTTGACATTAGCTTCAATGAGCTGCGTGATTTCCCCAGGTCTTTTTCACAGCTCAGGAAGCTCAGAACCCTCGACGTGGATCATAACAAGCTACAGCGTTTCCCTTCTGAAATACTTGCCCTCTCTGATCTGGAGGAGCTCGACTGCTCTGGGAATAAACTTGAAGGTCTTCCGGGGAACATCATGATGCTCCAGTCTATTAAAATCTTATGGCTCAGCAGCGCTCAGCTCTCGTTTTTGCCTGAAACATTTTGTGAGCTGCAGAACTTGGAGAGCCTGATGCTCGATAATAACTTCCTCGCAAGCCTGCCGCAAACGTTTGGGAAACTGCAGAAACTGAAAATGCTCAATCTCTCCTCAAACGCCTTTGAACATTTTCCTCAGGTTATCATCAAACTCTCCAGTTTGGAGGAGTTGTATTTAAGCCGGAATAAACTGACGTTCCTCCCCGGGGAGGTAGGACAGCTCTGCAATCTTGCTAATTTGTGGTTGGACAATAATAGCATAACGTTTCTCCCGGACTCTATTGTAGAGCTAGGGAAGCTGGAGGAGCTGGTTTTGCAGGGTAATCAAATCGCCATCCTCCCAGACAATTTCGGAAAACTTGCCAAAGTCAGCATCTGGAAGGTGAAGGATAATCCTCTCATTCAGCCTCCGTATGAAGTGTGCATGAAGGGGATCCCCTACATAGCTGCCTATCAGAAGGAGCTTGCACATTCCCAACCTGCTGTAAAACCCAGGCTTAAACTGGTTTTGATGGGCCAGAGGAACGCAGGGAAAACCACACTCAGGCAATGCATTGTCAACAAACCGTCAGATGCCAAGATGGCTATTGGATGTAGGGGTATTGATGTGACGAACTGGGTAGCGGATGCAGATCGGAGTCTTACGTTCATTGTATATGATTTATCTGGCAAGCAGAACTATGATCTCATCAAACCCTTTTTCCTGTCTCCAGGAGCACTTTATGTTTTGGTGGTAAATCTGAAATTGTATACATCAAAGAGCTTTTACTCCCATGTTGGCGGTTTCCTCCACCTGCTCAGTGCCAAGGTGCCACACAGTGTCGTGTGCATTGTAGGCACCCACAGTGACTTATGCGAAGAGGTTGAGATGGAAGAAAAGTGCCTGGACATTCACAGACAGATTTCACTCCAGGAAAAAACGGACACTGAATGCCTACAAGTGCTCGCCGTGCAGGTTGACGAAGCCCTTGAGCAAGGTTACGACGTTCGGACTTCTACCCCGCATGTTCTGTTTTATGGGGTCACGGATAAAAACCTGCGGCGTAAAAAGTCTCAGTTGCAATATATGCTCAACAATCGACTGCAAATCCTGTCTCCGGTGATTTGCGTCAGCTGCATGGTGGCTCAAAGAAACATCCAGCATTTGAAAGAGAAGCTCATGTCTATCGCCGATCACAGGGAGATTTTCCCCAATCTTCACCGAGTCCTGCCGAAGTCATGGCAGATGCTTGAGGAACTGCATTTTAAGCCACAGGATTTGTGGCTTTCCTGGTGGGATTCGGCCCGGTTGGGCCTTCAGGCTGGGCTTACGGAGGACCGCCTGCAAAGCGCTCTCTCGTACCTACACGAGAGCGGTAAACTTTTGTACTTTGAAGACAGCACGATGTTGAAGGAATACGTCTTCCACAATCTACCCCGGTTTATCGCCATCTTGAATGTGTTTTTTCAGAGAGACCTCGCTGCGATGCTCGAGAAATTACAGGCTGAAGGAGACGATGGAGATGGCACCATGTCCACGCAGATGCACGGTCACGTGGAGGGGTTTCTGTTGCACGGCTTGTTGCCGTCAAATGTGATTCGATTGTTGCTTAAGCCCCTGGTCCAGACACAGCAGGACTTGCATCTGATCATGGAACTGCTGGAAAAGATGGGCGTCTGCTACTGTGTCAACAAACCTCGCAGCAAGCCGCTTAATGGAGCCACCGTCTGGTACAAGTTTCCCAGTCAGGTCAACAATGAGGAGCCCCATCCTGAAGCCTCGGCCAGTGGGGGCTCGTCCATCCCTGGTCAGTTCTTCTCGGTTGAGCAGTTGCAGATTGAATACAGGTTTCCTTTCTTCACCCCTCTTGGATTTTTTGCACGGTATAGCGTGCAAATCAACAGCCACGTGGTGCAACGATCCGATGGAAAGCATCATATCTTTGCCTATCGGGGGAAAGTGCCTGTGACGGTGAGTTACCATCCCTCACGGAGCAGATTGCAGCATGAGACCCTCTCCATTTCCAGCCATGCATCCTTGCCAAATATCTGGACGGCTTGGCAAGCCATCATTCCCTTAGTGGAGGAGTTAAATGTTCTTCTGCAGGAATGGCCTGGCCTTCACTACTCTGTGCATGTCATGTGTTCCAAGTGCCTGAAGAGAGGGTCCCCCAATCCACATTCCTTTCCAGGTTAGTGTTCTGACCCTTTCCGGGTCTCTTTCTGCTGTTTACACACCACAATTTTATTTTGCCGCCACATACCTGCATTAATGCTGAAGAATAGTTCACTCAAAAACATAAATTCCAGATCGTTCCAGACACGTATGAGTTAGTATCTTCTACAGAACACAAAAGTGAAATCTACTTTGGACCAAATTATCATTTAATTTTTTTTCCACTGAAAAAAGAAATGCATACAGCGTTGGAATGACATGGGGGTGAGCAAATGATAACAGAATTGAATTTTTTTGGAGTGAACCATTTCTTTAGCATAATTCAGAATGGTGTGTTATGATGGAAAACAAGCTGTTAACCAGAAAAGTGGATTCGGTTACAGTTTATGATTGGAGACTTGTTTTAGTTTAACACTGATATGCAGTCATAAATCTATCAGGGGTGTATTTCAGAGCAAATAAAGAGTAGCATTAATTCTGCAGTGATGAGTAAGGTAATCTTTGGAGCTGTCACTATGGAGGCGTATGTCTGGGTTTATTGCCAAGTAAACACTGATACAATAAAGGGTGAATCAGTGTGAAATTAAGTCATTTTGGAATGGATCTAGGCTAAACAAAGAATGAGCACGCATGGCCATAACAAGAGAGAGAGGGGGTGGTCTCACTGGGTTTGAAGCCACACCTAGAAACACAAATTAGCTTGAGCTGTCTGCTGTGCTGCAGACAGCTCGCACATCCACAGCAGTGGAGAGCGTCACCATGGTAACATCATATGCCTTTCTTCATGGGATCCAGATTATGTGCAATAGCAACCTAGGTTAGAAAATAAAAACAGTGCTTTTTTAAAAATGTAGAACTATTTTCAGGGGTCTTTTATTCGGAACCCTCTAGTTTGGGGTTATTAAGTGTAGTTATGAAATTTGCATAAAGATGTATAGGTTAGGTTCACCTAGGCCTTGGTGTTTTTTGATGTAAAATGACTTTCTGGAAAACTACATAGTTATTCTTAGCTTTAGGAGCTCACTGAGTGATATTTATGTATGCTGTAATTTGTTGCGTTTATATCCACTGTTGAGATAGGCACATTTTGAGTGTTATTTTAGAGATTAAGTGGTGCTGGCTTATGTTAGAGATATGCCTCATTGAACACACCATGCCCATTTTTGCCAAATACCAGTCAAAGACAGCTAATGAAATGAGGCCCAGTGTCATATTGCATTCTAATGGTTTCACACCTACAGGAAACAGAAGGTTTTATTATGATGCAAAGTACAATAACGTAGTGTCTGAATGCCATTGAATTAAATAAAGGTCTTAGCAATGAAAACCAGTGATGCTAAGGATTTTCTTAGAATGTATTTAAACATTTTTGCTAGGCTTTAATTTGACCTTTTTAATTTGAAGAGTGTATCTAATATTTGATCTAGCATGTGCATTTTTGTGGAGTATTTGCCAATAAATGCCACATTTTTTTTTTATATAATGCAATGGAAGTCACATGTCCAAATATATTTTATTTTAAATGCATTGCATAATGCATATTCTCAAAGGACTCAAGTAATGTTGCTAATAGTGCTATCAATCGATGACCATTTTTTCATGAAATTAATTCCAATTCATCACGATTAAGAACTGGTGCTGCTGAATGTGATGCAAAAAAATGTATCACCTGCATTACGGCAAAAATAGTGTTATTCTTGGTCTTTCAAGGTCTTTCTTCTGCAACATAACATTATTTCACCTGGAAATCTGTAAAATAGAGGCTTGCTCAGTAGGTTTTACGGCAATGTTTTAATCTCCTAATGAAATAATTATATTTGTGTGATGTTTAAATAGCTGGGCAGGATGTCCTCTTAGGCTTGACGGCTTGTTTCCTGAAGTCACATGATGAGACGGGTTCAGGTGGGGCAATTCCTGACTCACAATAGCTCTTAACAGGAGCTCACAAGATGTAAGGGCCGTGTGCCATGCTAAAGACCTGTTTGGCCTGCTTTTAATGAGTGCATTAGCTTTTAAGTACCCATTGTTATTGAAGACTAGATTAGTTGAGCTCATTAATGTTAATAGACATTGACTGCAAGCTGTATTTGTGGTAGGGATGCCAATCTATTTCTTTGTTTTACCATATACAGGTCTCTAGAGCTAAGTAAAAACAGAACAACAAGTTTAGCAGCAAGGTTTTTTGATCCTACCAAATTTAGGCATGATATTTCTGGCTCGCTCTCATGTTGATTTAGTGTTGAAGCTCCAGTCTCTGAAAGACTAAACACTGTGTGATGGTCACAAGCAGTTCTCTTTTGCTTTGGAGTTGGGAGACCCATAACCACTTTCTTTTTGGGTGCAACCCGATGACCGATATCAGATCAGAGTGTTTTAAACCAATCAAGTTTTATATGCTTTCTAAACACTAAAGTTTGCCAGTTTTTAAGAAAGTCCAATGTTTAATGGGTCTTTAATGTGTCATGACAGATCACTGTAGATGAGTCTTAGTTCAAGGAGCATGTGAAGCATGAAAGAACATCATAAGGTTTTTTATTACACAATTTTCTCCTGTCTTTTTTGTTTGTTGGACAAAATGGTGGTTTGACTGGTTAGATCGCCTGTTAATCATGTGTCAGATAGGGGTGTCCCGATCCGATATTGATATCGGAAATAGGTCCGATATTGACCAAAAAAAACAGTATCGGATTTTATCGGACTGCATCTAAAATCTCCGATATAAAGGTCCGCTCTGAATTCCGTTCCAGC
>JAUMHQ010000033.1:1336763-1374503 GCA_032361165.1 Enteromius paludinosus | reverse complement strand
TTTCTTTCTTTCTTTCTTTCTTTCTTTCTTTCTTTCTTTCTTTCTTTCTTTCTTTCTTTCTTTCTTTCTTTCTTTTAAAGGTATAAACCATTGAGCCTTTATTTTGGAGGAAAACTGTAGTGACCCCTTTAAATTTTCTTTTGGCAACAGGTGGTTTATAAACCGTTTTCCCTTATAATACGAATTGGTGTGGAGTGCATTTACTACCCACTGAACCGCTATGAGACGCTAAAAAACACAGGATCTTGAGCTGATCACATGTAAAAGAACTCAGTGCCACGCTTCACTTTCAAACATGCAAAGTGTGCCTTTAATTATTTCTATTAATCGTGCAGCCCTATTAGAAATCTCAATGTCGTGGGTCTAGGTCCTCACTGTCTGGTGTTGCAGCTTTGTTTGTTAACTCATCGGCCCACCGGTGCCACACATGCCTCATGTTTAAAGCTTGGCCAGGCGGAACCTCTCAGAATTTGGCACTAATTAGTCCCTCCGCCCCCCAGTCATTTTCCACTTGTCCCTCAAAGCTGGAACGCATTATCTTCAGGAGCTTTCCCATTCCTCCACCACTACCACCGCTCTGAAGCCTGCAGGCCTACACTGATAAAGCAGATTAGAAGTCTCATTTTTATCCTTGTGAGTTTTTCATTCGGCCTAAAAGGAGGGCCGGTGTAGAGTACTGTACATAATCGCCCATTCCAACTGTGTCGCTGACATGTTACGCGGCAGATGCTGAGAGTTATTGATTCAGCTCCTACTGAGTTTTTCCTGTGCGCACATACTTGTCTCGCTCTGATGATATGTCTCGTGCATATTATTATAGTTTACAGAAAGCTAGCAGCTGCTTAAAGTGCACTTTAACATGACATGCAGTTGTGTTCTTTTTGTTTAAAACGCGACATGCAGTTGTGTTCTTTTTGTTTAAAACGCGACATGCAGTTGTGTTCTTTTTGTTTAAAACGCAACTCAAACAAGCTTCTCGTTTCCAAGAAGTTCTCACACTAATTTTATTTCACTTACCATGCTCCCAAAGAGCACATGGTCTGTGGCGTACGTGCTAATCAACTTTTTGTGTTTGTGACTCGCGCAGGTCTCCTGAACTCTGCTCCCCTTATGCTTCCTGGTCGTCATGCGCTGAACGCCACCCTTATGGCAGCCAGTGTGGGCGGCATGATCCCCTACATGCTGGATCCCAGCTATACCACTGGCATTACCTGCCTGGGTTCTGTGTCTGCTCTCTCTGCAGTCATGGTAAGGGATTCACAACAGTCTTCCAAAATCCTTTTTTTCCTAGAGTGTTTGAGTTTTTCAGAAGCGTTTTATTTAGTTGTTGTTGTTGTTGTGGTTTTTTTTTTTTCTTTTTTTTTTTTCTGGTTTTGATTTCTTTTTGGAAATTTTTCTTTTTGTTTTATTTATTTAATTGAGCTCAATTAATGTATTAGTGCTGTCAAAGGATTAATAGCATCCAAAATAAAAGTATTTGTTTACATAAAATAAATAAAACAATAAAAAATTAGCAAAGAGACCGATTAATCGCATCCAAAATAATTTTCTTTAGCCTACATAATAAATGTGTGTACTGTGTTAATTTACATGTATGTGCATTTATATTCTTTTATATTATACATGACTATATTTAATATATAAACATAACTTAAATGTATACATGCATGTGTTTGTATTTATATACATGATAAATATACACAGTACGCACATTTACTATGTAGGCTTAAGAAAATGTATTTGGATGCAATTAATTGCTTCATAGCAATAATAAAACAATAACTTGAAATTAGGAATGTTTTCGCAATTGCCCAAAATGTTTCATTTATTTTTATGATTGATGATATTAATAATAGCAGCAATAATAGAATATGTGTGGTCTGGAGTCCTTTTTATTATGTGTTTCTTTGTGAAATTATGCTGATAAATTTGAATGTGGAAGAAAACAAGCTTTTAGAATTTTTTTTTCATTCTTGCCTGTATATTTTTGAATATATATTTGTGTAAATAATATACAGTTTAGCCATTAAAATGTGCCCGATTAAAAAATTTTTTTAAATAAATAAAATTAAGTATCAAACAGGGCTTCTCAATCCTGGTCCTGGAGGTCCGCTGTCCTGCAAATTTTAGCTCCAACCCTAATCAAATGCACCTGAGCTAATTAAGATGTTCAGGATTACTTGTAAGCTACAGGCAGGTGAGATTAATCAAGGTTGGAGCAAAACTTTGCAGGACAGTGGACCTCCAGGACCAGGATTGAGAAGCCCTGCTCTACAATATAAGATGTGCATCTATTGATAAGACTGTAGATTTGGAAGAGATGCTATCAGCATGTTACAAGAGCCATTAGCCAATATATTGGCCTACCTCTATCTTAAGTAGCGACAGTTGTTTATAAAATTACACATTTGCTTAGTTATTCCACTTACTGGTGGTATGAGGATGTAGAGACTGATTGAGGTCAGAGATTGAATAGCTTGAGTGCAACTATAGCTTGTACAACTTTGTTCAGCCTTTAGAACAGCACAACATACTGTAGGTAAACCCTGCAGCTCATGAAACCCAAAACCCTTTGGCTTTAGTTTTTATTTATTTATTTTATATAATCCATAAGAGCACACCCCACCATATGATGACAGATAGAAGTAAACCACAGTCAAGAAATTTCGAGGGACGGCTTTTGGAGTCTTGGTAAACATTGGCGTCATGGGGCTTTCATCATTTGTCAATAATCAGGAAGCTGACATTTTTATACAGCTCATTTTACCTCCATAAAGATAAACAATCACCTGCAGTATGGTGTCTGGCTCTTTTTACAGTGATTATTCTTCAAGCCTCCGTCTTTTTGCTTGTTCGTAGGTATTTCTTTACATGATGCATGGTAGCTGGCTTTGTTTAGGCCCGTTCCCTGAGGAAAGTACATTGTTTAATAATACAGGGATGATATCACGGATGAGTGAAAGGAATACTGTGTTTTGACAAACACCTCATGCATAAATTTAAGCTCATTGCAACCAAATCTGTGTGAAATATGTTGCTCTGGCGTGCACTATATCACGTTTCCTATTTGCATCATCACCCAGTGTTTTATAAAAAAACGAACCGTGTGTACAATGCTCATACCTCAGGCTTGTGATTTTTCCTTTTGGTGGACTTTCTTTTTTGTTTAAATGATGGAATCGAGTTACTGTTGCGCTTTGCTCACTTGTCATCACCGTAACCTTTGATCTCCACCCTTTTTTCTCTCTCTGACCCTCTTTCTGACCCCGCTTTTCGTTTTCTTTGTAGGGCGTGACCCTGACAGCCGCCATCGGAGGGGCCGACATGCCTGTGGTGATCACAGTGCTAAACAGCTATTCCGGCTGGGCTCTGTGCGCTGAAGGCTTCCTGCTCAATAACAACTTGCTGACCATTGTGGGTGCCCTCATTGGGTCTTCTGGAGCCATCCTCTCCTACATCATGTGTGTGGTAAGGTCACAGTCTCGGAGTTCCACCTCTTTTATGAAGTTGTTTTGTGCTTAATATTGTATTTGTATTTATTATTTTTTTTAACAAAAAAAAAGATTTTTATGTTTTAACAGTGTTGCGCATTTATAACCAATCACATACGAGTCGGAGCTTATGAATGCAGTGGCCAATCAGAGGCATTCAGATTCAGAGTTTTTGTTCACCGCACATGCTCACTGACTAAATTCAGCACTCACGCAAATCATCTCGTCATAAACGACTAAATGTAGGTGGGACATATGATATATAAGAGATTAATTCATAAAACCATGTATAGACATAGTTGTCCGAGAGTGCTTCAAACTCACGCTAGACTGAAGTCAGTCATAATGTAACTGTTTTAGCTTGCTTTCTCTGTATAATTTATTCGCGGTTTGAATAAATTTGGAAGGTACAGGTAGTGAAATATGAATTAATCATCTATAACCATCCTCCTCCGTAGTGTCATCAAGGATCAACTTTGTTATTGTTTTGAAAATGTGACCTTTAGTGGCAAAAACCGTGCCTTTTAAAATGAGCAAATAATTAGTTCTGATGTGTTGATCAATTCATTACACAGACTGTTATCGAATCTATTAAAATGCCATTTTGTGCATAATTTAATTAATATTAGATTATAGAACACATGTATGCGAGTCTAAAAGCCTTGATCCCAAAGGCTGAATGTTCCTGTTATAATGATTTCCATGGCTTGTACCCCAGTGTGGGAATTCAGCACCACAGTTTTAAGTTGGACAAATGGTATTATTTTACATGTACCCGCTTTTTTTTTTCCCTTCACATGCAAATTCCAATTGAATCATTTTGGCTCGATACATAATATCCTGTTAATAATGTCTAAATGTCATATGGACACACATTTTCTTTACACAATCTGTCTTGTTTTTCCTGCTTGGAGGCAGTCTTCATACTCGGCAATCTTTTTTTTGTTTTTTTTTTTTTCTTCTATCGCTAGGCCATGAACCGCTCCCTGGCAAACGTCATTCTGGGTGGCTACGGCACCTCATCCACCGGCACGGGCAAGCCCATGGAGATCACAGGTACCCACACTGAGGTCAACGTGGATCAGTCGGTGGAGATGATCAAGGAGGCTCACAATATCATCATCGTTCCAGGTAATGGAGGCCCTTTGTAGCCTCGCACATCTGAAACTCTTTGTTTCAACTAGATCTGGAGCGAACCGTCAGCGACTTCAAACGATCCTTTATGTTATGTCTGTTAAAGCAACCTCGCTTCACCCCCATTACATCACTGGTAATTTTCTGACCCCTCCTGTGCGGGATAAACCCCCCAGAATGCACCCTGAGGCCTGCTGGGGCTTGTTCTAAGGTGGTCTTGAATTCTCACTGTTTTTTTTTTTTTTTTAAAGCCGTAGACGCATTCGTGTGCACTTTATCTGTCTGTTTGGGCTCGACTCCTCTTGAGTGTATTTTTTTGCGGTTGGCCTCCCGTGGCATTGTTCATGTGAGCCAAACTATAGAGGGTGATGTCAGGTTTTCTGGCAGGGTCGCGCTACATTTAATTTGCCCAGATACAGCTGACTGCTTGAGCAGGATGTGTCCGATGAACTTTAATTGTGTTTACCTTCAATACAAGTTCGGTTGGCAAATAAATATTTAGTCGGACTTAAATATTTTCTGTGGCTGGTTCTTAGCGGGGGCCTCCGAACTGGCCTTCAGCAATGGCAGCAACTCTCACGCTGCTTTGTTCTCTGCAACGGACTGGTTTATAGTTATGTTTTATGGTCTGGGAGCAGGTTGAGAAGATCAAGACCTTGGAGGCGACAGGACAGTGGAAAAGATGAGTGATAAGATGCGGGAATATGAACAGAAAGAAAAGCAGAAACGATAATAAACGCGCGTTCCAGAGTAAACAAGATTGCAGGGCCAAGCACAACAGAGACGGACCCTTTTATTTAAAACAAATGGCCGTCCAACAGGCTCTGAGGCATCCAGATTTTTCCTTCTTGACCGTTGCCTGTTTAGCCACTGCCAAGATGTCTGAGAAAGCGCTATGTTCACTGACAACAAAGGCCTGACCATCGTGAGCACCGTGGTCTACTGGTATGAGCCACACGTGGATGAGAAATTTTTACACCAAATGTGAACATAGTCTTGTAATAAATTTTTTTTTTGGTTTAAACACTATATTACCCATCACTAGTCCTGCAAGTCACTATAAGGACAAACAAAAACTATATTTTTTTTTTTAGACTTTACCTTTGTTTGTTTGTTTGTTTTTATCTTTTGTTTTTTTTTTGGGGGGGGGGTTTTTTTGGGTTTTTTTTTTTTTATCTTTTTGTTTTATTTTTTAGCTCTTTTTTTTTTAACCTTTGTTTTGTTTGTTTGTTTTTCTTTTTTTTCTTTTAGCTTTTTTTTACCTTGTTTGTTTGTTTTTATCTTATTGTTTTAATTTTTTTTAGCTTTTTTCTCCCCCTTTGGTCTTTTCACTTTATTTTTAGTTTTTTTTTTTTATTATTATTTATTTATATTTTAAACAAACATCTTGTTGATAACTTTCAGAGTGTTCTTAGTGTATCAAGAGACCAGCTGTATAATGTTAACGGCAGAATTCACAAGTTTTCAGAACATAAAAGATGCCAAATGTTACATATGGAAGCTACACTTTTTTTGTTGAGTCCTGGACTGAATGATTAAATAACACAATTGATCCCACTTAGTTTTTTTCCCTCTCATTTGCCGCTAAATCCATCCATCAACGTCCATTGAGTTGTCTGTCCTTTTTGGTGTATTTTGAAAGGGGTTCCCTTGACTGCTCAGTCTTTACACGGAGTAAGCAATGGCCTTGTTTCCATTTCCGCATTTTCGTATAATTTAAGTAGTCATAGTTAGTTTAGTTGATTGACAGCTGTGAAAACATTTAAGGCTTTTCTGTTTAAGTTTGAAGTTTGCCAACCATGGCTGTTTTCCCGAGGAGAAATGTCTTTTTGTTTAAAAAAGAGCTGTAAAGAAATCATTAGGAGCGGGGAGAGTTAGCCGGCACGCACCGTGACATGCTTGTTTAAGCAGGACGATTTAAAGGCTGTTGTGACAAGCCTATCAAAAGGTGTCAGCAGTAAATGAGGCTTTAAAATGACTGACGTGAGAAGTTTGTTAGTTTCTCCTTACTGTAAGTGATAAATTGGTTATTGGTGACACATCAGTAACACTACTGTTTTTTTTTTTGTTTTGTTTTTTTTCTCCTGATTCCAGTTCAATTAATTCTGTTCTGCTTTCAAACTACACCAAGGGTGTAAAAATAAACACTTTTATGAAATATGATTACAAATTCTAGGGCTGCATTTAGATTAATTAAAGATGTATTTCAACACGAAGCAATTTCCTCCTCTTTTCTGTTTGTTTATAATCCTGCAGGTCATTCAAGTTTTAATTACTTCATCTGTGAATTACAAATGAGTGGGAGCAGGTCTCTTGTTTGCTTTACTTTCAAAACAGATTTTTCCTATTGTTTATAAGTCAGGATTATTTATTGGGGTAAAATCAATTCACGTGACAGATTTTAAAAATAGGTGAGGTATGATTACTAAAAATATAAAAATGTGGCTGGTTCGTGCAGAGTTCATCAGGTTTCCAAAAATGAGCTTCTTAGGCTTAATGGATTAATAGCCACTGGTTTTTGCATGTGTGTTTAGCTGTGTTCCTCCTCTTAATTGCTGTGTCTTCTATTTCAGGTTATGGTCTGTGCGCAGCAAAAGCTCAGTATCCTATTGCTGATCTTGTAAAGTCACTGACGGAGCAGGGCAAGAAAATCAGGTAAGAAACATTCAAAAATCTACAGTCGTTTTTGAAATCGGAACTGTTGAACTGTTATTCAACACCTTTTATTAAGCCACGTGTGCACCACAAGATCCAGGATACCAGGAGAAAGCTATCAGTTAACATTTCCCATTCATCTCAGTGGCGGATGCAGGACACCCCTTATTAGTAAACAGTGTCCTATGAATTATTGAACTGGTTGACACTTAGAATCTCCCCTTTCTTTTTCTCTCCATTGCTTCACTTATTACTAATTGCTTTACTTATTACTAATTCCTAATCACCTTTTTTTTATTTTATTATTTTTTTCACTGCATGAAAAAGAATATTTACTCACCCTCGAGTAATTCCAAATCTGTATGAATTTCTTTGTTCTAACTTCCATAGTAGAAGTCAGAACAAGTAGTAGTACTATGGAAGCCAATTGTGACCGAAAACCGCCTGTTATTCACACAGGTTTGGAACTACTCGAGGGTGAGTAAATGATGACAGAAAAATGCATTTTATCTATTAAATTATCATTTGTTTTAAAATAATATAAAAAAGTGTAAAGTTGTTTTTTTATTTATTTTTTTTTTTTTTATTAACAAATAAATAAATTGATCTAGTGTTATTTATAACCAAAAAAAATCCCCTATTGATTAGTATAAAGTTTTAGTCTCTCTGAGGGGGTCTGTGTTAGTGCTGCTTGGGTGTTTGAACTCGCTTGTTGCAGGTCAGTCTGGGGAACCTCTGAATGGCAGGCTTTTCTCTGTTTCTCTCTGCATGTCGGACTCCTCCATTTCAAAGAGTGCCTTTGAATATCGTCATTCAGTTGCTCTATTGTCTGGGGCTTTTGTTGCCTCTCCAGTGTACGTGTAATGCCCTGTGATCTGAGAGCACAGTGTACCCCAGGCCTCCCAGTGCTGTGAAAGAGCCGGTGAAGAGCAGAGCGACAGGTGCAGGCTACGCAATACTTTCCACAGTCCCCGCGACACCTCTCAGGTTGCAGGGCGTGGAAAGACGGTGTGCCTGACCCTAGAGATGCTTCAACCATGCGCTTTCAGTATTTGCCATATTGATGAGAACATGCTACACAGTGTAGAAGTTGATGTTGGGACCGATTTGAACGTGGGTCGACCACACATTAGTAGCAAAGTGATCTATAATCCCTTGTTTAAGCAAGCCATTATTTTTTTTTTTTGTGTTTTTTTCGGTGGTAGTCTGTCAAGTCACAAATTTGAGAGTGTGGTTAAAAAAATGGTTGACCGATTGATCAGCACAGATAAGTGATTGTCAGAACTAGTGCAGTTCTTTTGACGAGTGTGTGACTGCCATATTTAATTTAAATTAATTTGATAATTTTAACATTTGCTATTATTAATATTTAAATGGTAAAGTTTCTTATTAACAAATTAATATCAATATTAATATTTGTACATAATTTAAAGTTTGCTATTCATACTTATATAATTTAAATTTTCAAATATTTTTACTTTTATATAAATTTTTTTTTTTCAAAAATGTGATTAATTTTTTCTTTTTTATCTATATAAGTAATTATACACTTGTAAGATGCATAATATATATATATATATAGATAGATAGAGATAGATAGATAGATATAGATAGATAGATAGATAGATAGATAGATAGATATATATAGATATATATAGATATATATAGATATATATAGATATATATATAGATTTTTCTATTATTTTAAATACATTTTTATTTTGGGCACACACAAAATATAACCCTTATATGGACAACTCGAGTTCTGTATGAAGAGGTTTCCTAATATTTTTATTTTTCTCACTCCCCATCTTGTCCTCTCCGTTCTCTATTACTTCAGCTAAAAGGCTAAGCGAGAGACATCAGCAATTCTTTGTAAACAGGCATCTGATTTAAATGTACTCTTCACAAGGCTACAGCTGACCACCTTGGCTCCATTTTTGCTTTTCCTTTGCCCTTCTCTTTATTTTTTTCCCACACACTGGATGGTGTCAACTCTTTTGTTGTCTTGTTCCCACTAGATAGTGGTTGTCAGCACTAGCCTGGTTTCACCACTCTCTTGGCAGTCAGAAGAGCCAATTACGGCATCATCTGTGACTTAAAGATTCCCTCAGCATTTTTCATGAAGGCACTCACTCGCACACAAATGCTTTTTAATCAGTCCCAGAACGCCATGGTGTGCTTCCAACCCGTCTAATACACTTAAAAGATGAAGTACTGGTCAGCAGCTTGGTCACAAAGTGGTCAGCCATGCGTGCTTCGCTCAAAAGCACATTGCCGATGATGGAGATTATTGCGTGCTTCATTAGATTATCATTCCCTGCTATTTTCTAGTCTGCTTCAGCACACTTTCCCATAATGCAATATGGGGGGTACATGTCGGCTTATTTCATTTAGTTGCCACCTTGTCACATCCATCACATATAAACTTGGTTCCCGTTCTCTCTCTCTAGAGCTGCAGGCTCTGTGTGATTGTGGAGGAGAGATGCAGACCGGAAGCTTGTGTAATTTTCGTTCATTTGTTTGATCTGAGAGCACAACAGCTGCTGCCAATTAGAGCATTTGCAGTTGATTAGAAGGGGAGATGGGTGGCCAAAGAGTGGACAGATTAGGTAGCGCACCCGCCGCTCTCCCCCTCGCTCTCTTTGGGATAATTGGCTCGGGGTGTCGCCCTGTCGAGAGGGTTGTGGGTAGATTTGACACTGTGTAAACTCCTTATCATTCCTATTAAGTTTCTATCCATCGGTCTCTCCGTTAAGATCATTACGCTAAAGATTCAGTTTGTTGAAAGGAGTTACAGGTTTGGGCAGGAAAGCAGTCTGAATCTCCTCTGGGATGGAAGGTCGCAAAGTTCTGTATTTGCACTATTTTTTTTTCTTCAGCGTGTGTGTGTTGGTTCAGTGCGGTGAAACGCGGCGTGATGGTAATGGGAGTAGCAGAACGGTCGGGCTGGTTTGGATGGTAGAACCGAGCTTGGATTGGTTGTCCATCCAGACTGTTTTTCGCACACAGCTGCAGCTTATGTAAGCCAGCGTCAGAGTTGATTGACAAACCCCATGTCTTGAAAGTTTCGAGGCCTGTCCGCTAAAGTATATTTCTCCTTGGTTTATTATGGAACATGTTTTTTCTTCGTTTCCTATTTGACAAATGAGTTTACGTGAAGGAAGCTGATGAACAGATGTCGGATTTGATGGAAAGCAACTGCAAGCGTGACATGATCCCTTTTTTTCCCCCTTTAGAGTAGACACTTGTTAGATGAATAGCAACTGTCATTTGAAAGTCTACTTCTCTAGATTCCCTCTAGAGAAAATAATTGACGATAGAAGTAAAACGAATGTGAGATCAGGTAGTGTATAAATGTTGCACAAATTAGTCTGAATGCTCTGGAAATGGACTAATTATGAAGTAAACAACTCTGACATGTTAATTCGAACAAGATCGGAAGTGGGCTGGTTGTAGTGACTGCTTAGGTCAGGTAAATTGGTTAAAGGTGCACAACCATGCTTGCGATCCTTACTCTTGTGAATGTTTTCTGAGAATTTGCCCGTTCTTTAATGGAAGCTGTGTAGCTGTTTTTAATTAAAGATTTTTATAATAAATCATTTAATTATAAAAATCTTTAATTTCGAAGACCTCTTTTGGTTACTTTTTTTTAAATGAGTAATGTACTTGTACCTTTAAATAATTTTTGTATGTTAATTATAATAAAAAAGCAGTTTCTTTGGGTTTTAAAAGGTTTTGTTTAATTTTAAATGTAATAAATATACTTGATTGAATACTTGGGCTTGGGCAGTAGATTAGTTTATTCATTAAAGTTTAATACATTTCTTGTGCAAAACAGTTTGGATTAATTTCCTACCTTTTCTTTAGGATGCCATAAAAGGGATCAAAAAATAAAATTCTTGGCTTAATATAAACAAAACATAACATAAACATAAATTTTTTTAATATTGGTTACGTTTTGGTAGTGTGAGATGGAGTCCTCCATACCTTTTTGAAGCTAAAAACCGTGTAAACCTCAAATACAAATGACACAAATTTACATTGGTTAAATAAAGCAGGCATATCACTTCCTGTGTCTCTTTTAAGCCTGTTGGCTGTGATCTTCTGTTTTTACAGTGAAGTCGTAAAGCTGCCCACGTGCCCTGGGGGTCCAATCGTCAGAATCGTCAAAGCCATTTCCCCTGAGCTCATGCGCTTTACTACCTCTGGCATGAAAAAGATACCTTCAGCCGCTGCTTATTTCCTTCTCTCTTAACCTCTTGCAAACACCCTGACCCCTACCCCAAAGCACTTCTGCTTAACCGTGTTCAAAGAATCTCCTCGTCCTGTATAGAGAGTCATCCTGCCTAACCGGAAAGTGCTTTATTTGGATGCCATATGTGTATCAGGCGATCTACGAGGTCATGTCATCTGTGTTATCTGCATGTGTTCAGGTTTGGAATCCACCCTGTGGCCGGTCGTATGCCAGGCCAGCTGAACGTTCTGCTGGCTGAAGCTGGTGTGCCATATGATGTTGTGCTGGAGATGGATGAGATCAATGAAGACTTCCCTGGTATGATGTGCATTTTTTTTGTTGGGGGGGGGGGATTTTGGTGGGATTGGGGGATTGTGGGGATACAAAATCTATAACCCTTTTGTCCATTATCGTTTTTCAGAAACTGACCTGGTTTTGGTAATTGGAGCTAATGACACAGTCAACTCAGCGGCCCAGGAGGACCCCAACTCCATCATTGCTGGCATGCCTGTTCTGGAGGTCTGGAAGTCCAAGCAGGTGAGCATCTTACTAATTGTTAATGGCAGGCAACTTTTAAATATTATAAGTCTTTAAAAATCAACTTTTTGGGTGTTTTATATTTTTGTTTGTATATTTTTATGCTTAAAATTTTATTTTATTTTTTTCAAAAATAACCCCAAAGTATAAATAATTAGCAATGTTACTTGAGCACCAAATCAACATATTAAAACTATTTTTAGAGTATCACGTGACACTGGAGACTAAAGTAATTGCTTGTCTCAGCCATCACAGTAATAAATCGCATTAAAAATTTTTTAAATAAATCAGTTAATTTAAATCACAATACTGTTTTTATTTTGAGTCAAATAAATGCAGCTTTGGTGAGCTGACTGACCAAAAAAACCTGAACTGTACAAAATTGAAGTGTACATGACATACTTCATTCTCCATATGTATCAAGCTATACTTTTATGACCTAGCTGGAATAAAAGCCAGCATTGCAGCATTTGCCCTCAAGCGTAATAATACAGACCATCCCTCATTCTCCCACCCAGAGCGATATGAAAATCTCCATCCCATCCCCACAGCTGGTTCCCACTGTAACCACGCTTCGGTCCAGGTGTATCTCCAGCAAGACAAGCCTCACGCTGCTTTCATTAGCGCTGACTCGCTCGTTCTGGAATGATGACATTTCAGAGCATCCGACCGATACTTTCCCTAAAATGTGGGGCTGGTGTGCCTCACCACATGACAGGCCCATTGCGGCCAGACCTTCTCTAGGGAAATCACTCGGAGTACTGGGGCTTGACGTTTGCGAATGTGTAAATACGTCGACCTTCTCTCACGAGTAATTGCGTGTAGCTTGTTAACCTGTTCCATAATTCCATATGGAATTATGCAAACGCGAGAGCTTTGAACAAGAGCCTTCCTTATTTGTAGCAACTTCCAAGTGTAGCCAAGTCTCAGCGAGGGAACTTGACCAGCTTAGAACACACTGACGCTCCTGATGACATGATGGTGCGGCTGAATTTGAAGTTTCCTTGTCGATTGTCTCCGTTGGTTTTGATATCCTCAATCTCGTGCAACATCCACTCTACTGATTGCTCCCAGCCTTGTTAAAGACCTTCATGTGTAACCTCATTCCCAAATGAAACCAGCTGCCCTATGAATAATTTAACAAAAGGATGTTGTCCTGTCCTGGGGGATGCTGAGCCTGGGTAAAGCGGTCACGTGACTCTTTGAGAAGAGGAGATGGGTGTATCTGAAAGCCGTCCCGATCACCTGGCTGGCATTGAACATCTGCAGGGCTTTTGAGGGACAGATGATGATATTAAAAGGATCCGCCTGCTGATTTTTGAAGTCTCAAGATGAGGGTCATTTCGTTCCAAATATCTTTCAGTGTATTGAATAACACTAAAGCTAGACCAGCGGCAAGGGCTCTCCTCTCTGGTTTTACTTATTCAATTACCAAGTGTTCCTCCTTCCCAAACAGATGCTCCCAATCAAAGCACTGCTCTCGACGATTTTCCCAGAAACTGCTCAGCCTAAAAACTGGTGTTCAAGACGCTAATGACTCTTAATTTTGTAAATGGTAGATACTTAAATAACCGTTACATGTTGGAAGCTCGGGCTCTTTTTGCACCCTCTTGTACGAATCCTAAATCCGTTCTCCGCCACTTCACACACAGGTGCATGCAATGTTATTACAGGAATAATGTTGAAGAGTTTAAATTGGCTGGCTCAGCTCAGTGGAAAAAGCCATTGGTAATTTAAGGGCAATGTACAGGATTTTATGTAATGTGAATTTTCCAGCTACCTTTGTTTCGGGATAAGACTAAATGCTTCAACCTCTGCTTTCATCCCTCCAGGTCATCGTGATGAAAAGATCTCTGGGAGTTGGCTACGCGGCTGTAGACAACCCTATCTTCTACAAACCAAACACAGCCATGCTTTTGGGAGATGCCAAGAAGACTTGTGATGCTCTGTCTGCCAAGGTCCGCGAGGGCTAGAGAGGAAAGAGAAGATCTGACCTTGCTTTGGACCAGATGAGTCACAGAGACGAGGAGATCGAACAAACCCAATAAACCTTTAGATCTAAATTAGCACTAATAGGATCAAGCTCTTAATGACACCCATTTCATTTAATCTGTAGATAAGTAGTTTGTATTTCCAGAACTTTTGTTTTTCTTTTGATTCAAAGTTTTTTTTTTTTTTTTTTTTTTTTTGGGGTCCCCTTTTGACTGAAGTTAAAAGGAAAAAAGCATTACAGCATCACATTAATTAGCATTAATAAATCAAGCTAACCAGTTATCATCTGGTTTTGTATGTATTATAGATCAGGTTTTATATAGCACAGCAAATGGTTTTAAATCAGTTTTTTGCTAGCGTAAGCATTCATATGACTAATTTGTTCCCAAGCTATAAACTGTATGCTTTTTTCCCATTTTTCTTGCTTAATTGTTTATTTCTTGTGAACTGACCATGTGCATTAAGTGACCAGCTGGTGGTATATGGTGGTGTTCCAAGATGAGGAATCAACGTTTTTTTTCAGATGCAGCTTCAGAGGACCATTTCCACACACTGCAAATTTTCTCTTAATAGCATGAAGCTTTGAAGGATCGCTGCCGAGATGAAGTCCTAGCGAATATCACTGAAGAATCCCAAACACCTGTGGCTCCTCCATAAAATGATTTGTATTCCCTAACCACTCTTAATTCAAGTGAATGTCACTGCAGCGGTGAGGTTAGCATGAGTAGTTACCGTATATCTGCCCTGTTGTCCTCCAAAATTGGTTCCCAGCAGTAATCCTCCGCAGTATTTGACAGGGATTCAAACAGATGTACTGTACTTTGCCCACTGGGACCTAATGGAGTAGATCCTAGGAGATACAGGAACCAAGTCAAGACCATTACAACAACCCTACCTCTCCACAGTTTCAACTCGACCAAAACAATCCCTTACTTCCCTAGTCACACACTCCTCTGCTAATGTTGGCCCAGAGCTGGGGTGCGTGTAGTTTGATGTAGGTTTTGTGGATGCAGGAAGGTGGTGCACCATTCTTCGCAATGAAGTTTCAAATTAGATGTGGAGTTTCATCCCATTCAGGAATGTTTTAATATGTGAAAAAGGAGTACATTGTAAGGGAATCAATTGCTGCAAGGGATAGGAAGTATTTATCGACCTCTGGTTCGGGGTTAATACAGAGTTTTTGCGTTCCCTCCCACTCCTTCAGGATGTTTTTTGTATAGACAGGTTCTTGCATAGAAATAATTCTGCTTTGCTGCAATAGATGGGAGGGAAGAGGGCGAGTCTTCAAATGTTTCATTGTGCCATGGTGAGGAATTAATGTCATACTGTGAAAATGTTTTTTCTCTCTCCACTGTATCACAGAGCATCCCTCTTAATAAACATCCTGATAAGAGAACTGATGGCACGAACGGTCATTCATTTCTCAATATCGCATGCCTTCAGTGTTGCGGGCAGCACAATGCCTAGATTGGGCTGTTGTAGAAGCCTCTTGCATCTTCTGATGAGGGAATATCTGCGCACAAGTGACAGTGATTACTCATTGTCGGTTTTTCCCTCACATTTATGTCTGGAGTTGAGGGTGGAGATGTTTGCTCTGATCTCAAGTCCATGTGGGTTCTTTCACCTTTGCCAGAAGTGGCACTCAGACATGATGGTATCTTCACTCACCTTCTCCCGATCTCTCTTAAGAGGTGAGGGACTGTTGGGGAAAGTGCTTCAAAGTGTCCAGGCAAGCTTTCATTCATTTATTTTGAGGCTAGGTATGGGCCGTTTCTGCCAT
The DNA here is from genome assembly GCA_032361165.1 of Enteromius paludinosus. Taxonomy (NCBI): domain Eukaryota; kingdom Metazoa; phylum Chordata; class Actinopteri; order Cypriniformes; family Cyprinidae; genus Enteromius; species Enteromius paludinosus. The sequence continues at coordinate 1,358,677 of JAUMHQ010000033.1, read as the reverse complement.
AGTGGTAAAAACACATTCCAGCCATTGCTAGTTCATTCATTTTGGTTTTTCTGTGTCTGGTCCGTCTATCAGTTAGCGCTTTATCTCTCTTAACATTCTGGAGGGTCTTGTAGATGTTTGTGGTCACACTAATGAATGTGCCTGATGTTTCTGCTTGTTTGTTCTGTGTAACAGTGCTGAAAGCAGATTAAATGGGTCTTCATGACCGATTCATTACGTCTGCAAGTTATCTCCAGCTCTAAAAGCGTTGAAAAACACCAGATGAAATATGATTGGAGCTAGCTGTGCACACTGTGTTCCTTCACCACAATTGTGACAATTACTGTGCGGTTTGTCTGTGATGTCAAAGGATGTGGCTTTTTTTTTTTTCTTTTTTTTTTTTTTCTGCTGGACTGTGAGTAAATCTGAATTCTGCTCCTTTGCGTTGATAACCTACATCTCTTTTGCAGATAGAGCAGTTCAATAAGCTTAAAAGTGCAAAACCTTTACTGGAAACGTATTTTTCTTTCTGCGTTCACGTGCATACAAAGTTTGGTGACCTGCATATTTGTAGAACCAAAAGACATTTGACAGAAAACGGCTGAATTCTAAAAACGTTGAAGGTTTGCAGCGTTTGAGTAATTTGGAATACTCTACAAATGTTTAGTGCATAAACTTTTTGAATCAAAGCAGGAGGTTCTCTACTGACTTTGGTTTTAAATACATGTGGATGTGGGAGAACAGAAACACAAGCTCATTGCCTAATTACAGATTCACAGGTTGGAGTTCAACAAACATGTGACCAATACAAAATCAATGCGCCAAGGCACCTTGTAGCTACAGTATGTAAAAAAACAACAACACAAAGTTAAAACTGCTGCGTTGTAGGAAAGTCGAGTAGATTGTATGTTTTAACCTTTTGGATTTATTATTTGTGACCCTGGACCACAAAACCAGTGCTAGGGGTACATTTTTATTTATTTATTTATTTATTTATTTATTTATTTATGCAGCACCTGAAATCTACATAAATAAGCTTTCAAGTGATGTATGGTCTGTTATGACACTATTTGATACTAGATACTGTATAAAAAAAGGCTATTTAAACTATTAAAAAAAAAAAAAAAGTTGACCATGTGAAGTTCAAAGAAATGCATATTTCAAATCAAGATTTAATATATTTATGCTATAAATTTTCCAAAATATATTGATTTTATCTTGAATGATTTTTGGCATAAAATCAAAATTGAACATTTTAACCAGTACAATGTATTTTTGGCTATTGCAACAAATATACCCCAGTGACTTAATGGTTTTCTAGTGACCATTGCAGTGTCCGAACAAATTTTGCGTGCTCAAAGTGTGATCACGGCTTTACGGACACATTTTCCTGCACACCCGTGGTTCTAAACCTATACTGTAAGTTTGCATAAAAAAAAGTGTAACATAAATCTTCAGTAATTAAATAATTGTTGCACAATTTTATTGATCTTGATTTCCAAAGGTAGCTGAATTTTCTGTTGGGGTGTTGATAATCTAGTAGTCTAAATCAAATTTTAATCTCAAAAATCCTTGTAGTATTTTAGACCTTTAAATTTGTTATGATGTCAAATTAATATGAAGTATTTTAGATCGGTAATCAAGTACTTTTGTGAATTTACAAAAGGTTATATCTATTAAAGCTCATGATGCTTCTATTCTGTTAGTGGACAGGTAGGATGTTCCATGTGGTTATTTACAGATTCAATATAAAAAAATACTTATTCGTGTATTTATTTAACTGCATAATATAGCATATCATTCATGTCTGTAGTGTTGATATCAGCAGTAGTAAATAGTGCCACTAAAAATGTTCATGCCTGCACAGAATCTCTTTGTTTGTATGGTGGCATCTTCTCCTAATCCGCAGAGGAAACTGGGATTGCAGATAAAAGGGATGTCTAACAGTTGATCATCTCTCTATATGTCTTGAATCATGCCCACCTGTTCCACCTGTTTGCCTCTTTTAACAGTTTAAGTACACAGAGCACCAGATGCAGCGCGTGCAAATCCCTTTCATCATCTGGCCGGCTAAACATTACTCTGATTTAAAACACAGGAGATGGCCGTGCACAAACAGTAACTCCAGACGCCGTCCTCTAAGCTGCTGCGCAGACGTTCTTAAAAGCATTCGTCCAAGCCGTTTCACTCTTAAAATAAAGATAAATGTTGACAAGGCACAACCCTCGTCGTACCGTATCCTTGCTATTAGGCCTGACATTTAAGAAACACAAACTGTTCGAGTGTCCTTTTAAGATGCTTTTATTGTCTAAATTCCCTGAATGCGAAGCTTTGGTTAAAATGGAGCGGTTAATGTCAAAGATGTAGGGTTTTTTTATGCTTTTGAGGTTTTGCAGAGTAGCTGGCCTGCTGTACAGAGGGAGCTTTTAGTAAACAGCACACAGTATTTGGCAGCGCTGTTATCAGCAATAGGGTGTATGTGAGATTGTATACTAGAAGTGGAGAGGATATTACATGTTACTATGTTTGTTCTTCAATCTGCGGTCTGAGCCGCCTACTAGCAGACTGTTTTATTAATATAACGCATAATGTGCGTATGTAACAGTATGTAAAGGTGCCATGAGGACAGTCTATTTTAGTAACCTGCTTCAATGGTACTGTTGAATTTCATGCTTGAGGCTATGTTGAAAATCTAGGAGTCTAAATGTTATTTAAAACTGGAAATGACTAAATGTTTTCATACTTTGGACAATTTAGTGAACTATTTAAGATTCGGCAGCACTATTAATCGAGCAAGCATATTTCTGACACTTCGAACAAAAGGTCAAATGTTCTTCTGTTGAAGCTCAAGGGTCCTCGGATCATTTTCAAATAATGCTGGATTACATAATTATCAGGTTTTACGCAGACTTTACGACAGGTTACGCTGTTATTAAAGCAAAAGGACAAACCACCAAATATTTTCTGAGAATAGGTATTTCATGAGAGAATTTGGCATTAAAATTTTTACGCTGATCATAATTGTTGTGAATCAACTTAGAAAAAGGCTAAATATAAAATTTTTCAGAAGTAGCAGCTTGTTCAAAAGTTTTGTCGTCAGATTTATAATTTATTATAATCCAAATATATTATTTCTGGATTCACAAAGAAATATAAAGTCCAGACGATCCCAATTTTACATGAAATATTGTTTTTGTAACAATTTACAGAAAGTACATTGTTACAAGGGTATTTTTTTTTATTTTTATCTTTACATGCATACCATTGAATAATACCAAATAAATGCTTGAATTGAAGTAAAAAAAATACTGACACCCAACTTTTGAATGGTACTGTGTATACAGTATGTGTATATATAGCTGTGTTTATGTAGATGGCTACGTACTGTATAGTCAGTCATGGTGATGTTCACAGCTACAGCGTTTTGTCATTTTGTAAAGTTTGGATCAGGACTATAATTTCCAGGCTGCAAATCTCCTGGTCTTTAAAGTGTGTTTGTGCAGTATTAGCCAGAGACAAAAATATTTACTCCAGTAGGGTTAGGGTTGTTTTAAACTTGGAGCCACACCGTGATGTTAGTTCAGAGAGCATCCCTGACTGACCTTCACACACACCTCAGTCCTATAGATTGATTGAGAATTTATTAAGAATACCATGATAATGTCACCGAATGAACAATCCCGTATTAGTGTGGTTGTATTGAGTCTTCACCAGCAGGCAGTGCTGTTTCTGAGCTGTATTTGTTGAATCGCTCCTCAGATGACGGTTACATTGACAGTGCATTTTAACTCGATACACACACTTCTGCTCCATTATCAGTAATATCAGATCAAAACAGTAACTGAATTTTTGACATTTAGACGTTTGTTATACCTCTCAAAAATAAGAAACCGGTCTCTAAGGCCGGTCTAGTAAGTGTTTTAAGACAAATCTTGTATTTTCTACTGGCCGGGCAAGCTTTAAATAGCAGTTTCAAATCAGCTTTACAAGAATAAACTTTAAAATAAAATCAATGATGCAAAGTTCATTAAATAATGAATAAATTTTTATTTAAGTAAGTTCTAAAAAGACTAGATTAGTCACTTGAAATGTACATGCAACAGACAGTCAGTGATACAATCCATGCCTTTGTTGCCTCTTTCGACAACAGATAAACTCCACCGTTTTGTATTTTAATGTCAAAGAGAGTATGTTATGAACGAAACAAGCAGGACAACTCACAATTCACAAGGACAACTTTATATCCCAGCACACAAAGGCTTTTTTGAAAGTGCTTTTTCTCAGCACCGTGTGTTGGTTTCTTCACATGCAGGCCTGTATTTTTGGATCTGTACAGTAGTGAAGAGTCGATCGACTCTGGCCAGGGTCGAGGTGTTTTAAACAGGCCACAGCTAACCACACAGCTGTTTGAATCAGCTCCAGACTCCATAAAACGGCTCATACGAAAAGTGTATTAAGGATTAATGGATCTTTTGGAACGGGAATTGGCAAGCTTGTTTTACTGCCTCAGTGACTAGATGAACAGAAATAACAATCTGAGGAATGTCATGATATTAATATTTTGTGATAGCATCTTTCTCCAGATGTGTTTCTTCACTGGTAGGTAGCGAATGGTTTTATTTAGAAGTGGGTGTTTTAGTGTGTCTAAACAATGTTGTAAAGATCCCATTATAACTTTGTCATTTGTAAGTGGAGTTTGTGTAATAAATAATATTTACAATAATATGATTTAAAAAAAAAATCTAAATCCCTTTAAGTCTCTATTTACTATCCTTAGAAACTCAATAGATAACATCCATATCTTTCATTATTACATAACTTTTTACGTTCTTGAATGGTTGCTAGTTACGCATTGTAAGAGATGAATAATGATAGACATTCCTTGACAATGTGCTCATTGTGAAAATCAGATGAAATGCTGGAGTCTTGTGGTTAAAAGAGCTGTGAAGTGTTTAGCTCTCTCTAGTCAATGCCATCACTCAACACTGTCCCTCAGCAACATCTCCGCAATCCTTATCTCATTCCGTGACATGGCAGCCACTTTGGATTGTCAGGAGAGGTGCCTCTTATCTGGCGAGTTCAGAAGATTTCTGTGAGAATCCCTCAAGAAATGCCTGAAAAGAAGCCTTGGAATGAGTCGAAATCCCACAGGAATTATCTGCAAGAGGTATCCTGTATCTGGGAGGCCTGGAGAGCACCCTTTGTGTCTGTTCTTCAGGTATGTGTGTGTGCATGTGTTTGAGATGGTGGATTTAAAGAGTAAAGTGGAACAGATAACGTGACCTCCATTCCGTGTTGTTGTAGGTGAGAGCTTTGAACACAAACAACAAATACATGACCTTGTTTGTTTTTCCATCTCTTACATCTGGAAAATAGCTGTTAGATGGTTTTGAGGTGCTCCAGACCAGTTAAGATGCTATTAGATGGTCTAAACTATTTTTTTAAGTTATTAGTCAAGCTACTTATTAGATGGCTTTTAAATGATCCAACCTGGTTTCTAGCTGGTCAAAGCTGCTTATTAGTTGGCCCCAAGTAAGTGATTTTTAAGTGGTTTACACTTAATTTATTTATTAATTAGTCAAACCTCATCATTAGCTAACTTGTTTAAGCTGTTTTTAAGTGTTTTAAATGAGTTATTACCCCGGTAAAAAAAGCCTTAATATTGCTTAAAACAGTTTGAGCGTCTTAAGCTTAACCAGCTAATGACCACATCTGGACAGTAAATAACCATTTCAGACCAGCTAATAACCAGCTCTAACCAGTTAATGGACTATTTGGGTAAGCTAATGACGAGTTTGATCCAGATAAAGACCAAACTGGACCAGTTAATAACCAGCTTTGGCCAATTAATGACCATTTTGAACTGGCTAAAGGCAAGACTAAAGTTAATGACCAATTTGGCCCAACTAATGGCCAAACTGAAGTAGTTAATATTCCTTTTGAAACTGCTAATGAGATGTTTGAGCCAGCAAATGGCCAAATCTCACCATGTAGCAATCATCTTAAAGCAGCTAATGACCAAACTGGACCAGTTAATAACCAGGCCCATTACTAACCATTTTGAACAAGCTAATGGCTAAAGCTAAAGTTAATGGCCAAACTGGACCAGTTACTAACCAGTTTGGGCCAGATTGGTGTGTACAAGCAAACATCCAGCTCGACCAGCTACTTACCAATGTAATGACCTTTTTAGACAAGCTAATTACCAAATCTGGCCAGGTAGTAATCATCTTGGACCAGCTAATGACCAAACTGGACCAGTTATTGATTGGTTTGTATGAGCTAATGTCTAGCTTGACTAGCTACTCACCAAGTTACTAACCTTGTTAGACCAGCTATAGTACATAGCAGCTTTGGTCAGTTAATAACCAAATCTGTCTGGGGTACATTTCCCAAAAGCATTGTTAGCTAACTATGATAGTTATAGTAGTTCCATTGAACTCTAACGGAACTTGCGACCACTTTCTTCTCACCAAGGTACTAACCTTTTTAGACCAGCTAATGAGCAGCTTGAGCCAGTTAATCACCAAATCAGGCCAGATAGTAATCACCTCGGACCAGCTAATCACCAGCTACCAGCTTAACATGGATCTTTCCAGCAGGCAGCTGGATGGGGGTCTCGGAGCCTGGCAGTCATACAGGCTGGAGTAAAGGTGATGGGAGAACAAAGAGCCGAATCAGTCGACTCTCTTTGGAGTCAGGTATCAAGAGGATAACCACCGCCGTGTCAAAGGGAGTCACCGCTGGCCGACACAAAAGAGCGAGTGACACCAGAAAAGAGGGATGGGGTTTCAGAGCCTGGCAATGAAAAGGAAAACATCATTCTCCATCTGTTTTGTTCACAGGCACTGAAAGAACTCGGCCCCCTTATGCGGGTCATAGTGTGACACCACTAGTGGAATTTGCACTGATGGTATCCTCTGAAACGGCCACTATACTGAGTGATTGGATCCATTTGTGTCGCTTTTAATTGAAAGAGACGTTTTTTGATGAGCCAAGGGTCAAGGATGAATCAGTGAGGGCGGGCGCTCAAAACCAAAACAAAAACAACACTTGTCATCGCTTTTATCGCAGCTGATCCGCCTTTGTGTTCGCGGGCGGCTGAAGCGGCCCAGAGGCAAGCTTGGAATCACGCCGGGCTTGTGTTGCCCCCATCGCGCCTGACTTTCGTGTTGCGGGGAGGTTATCTGTCGGCCTCTTTCAGAGGTGGGGGACAGACAATAGGCTTTCGTGCCATGCGAAGAGAGCGTCCCTCCCTCAGCATGCAAGGCTTAGTTCATGAACACAGCACAAAGGAATGAGATCTCCACCTCATCCAAGGCTGGATTAACATAGACGCACATATACGCAACACATATGCACGCATAATAGGTCTAATTTGTTTGTTTACGATGTTCTGTTGCCAATGGCTGATTGTAACCACAACATAAGAACTAATCAGACACTTTCTGCTGCAAGTCATGCCATACCAGCATCTAAGTCAGACGCAGGACTAAAATATGATACGAAAATAGAATTATGGATTTCTGAGTACTAATCTAAGAGGTGAATGCGTGTACATGGACGTAACGTATCCATCTTCGTTTAGAGAAACTAAATCGGAGAGCCAACTTCTCAAGCGTCTGTTAGTAGGAAACATTTAAATGACTACAATTATGCGTTTGCCAATCAAAACCCACGCTAACTATGTGCTGAGAAACGATGACTCACTGACTATTTGTCAGAGAGAGATTTACATTTTGGCCAGGGGCTTGTACGGTTTGCCTCGGATGGTCCAAGCAAAAGCTCCCTTGAATTTTTAAGATTGAATTGCATTTAGAACATTTATCTTGGCTGTCCACCTTCCAAAAGTAAATAGAAAAACACAACTCCAAAACCCCCGGCCTGTGCTTTATCACTCATGAGCCCCGGCTGTCCATCAGACGTTGTGTTTTACATTCGCTCAAGCTGCATCTCATATGTTTGCGTGTCAAAGCTAGCCGTCTCGTTAAGTTATCGACCGCTTTCAAGGCTGGAGGGGGATTCTCTCAATTTGCCTGGTGACCGCTGGAACAACAGTGAAAATCTAATTTGGTAGATTCGAGAGAACGCTATACCCTTCCCATACTGCAAATCTGCCAAACGCAGAGCCAGACCCTCAAAACAATTAATTACAGGTCATAACCTGAGAGGGCCGGCATTCCTGAGACGGTGTTAGATATTCCTCAGCTGTGCTGTGGGAGAGGACGCTGGGGAGCACGGATCGTATCCAACATCACAAGAAGCTAAAAACATCATGCATTTCATGCAAAAAAACGATCTATGATCTTACCTAAATCAGACTGACTGACAGATTATACAGTTTGGTATTCGTATTTATAGGCGCTGAGTCAAATCAAACATCAGTGGCCAAAAACACTGAAGATTTATGTTTGCCACTTTGTCCCAAAAATGTATTTCAACGTCCGTTCTCTCAAAGTGCAGATGTTTTCATTTCTAATCCGCCTGCTTTTTCTGCTCTCTCGCTTATTTTTTTGCAGAATAGCAGATTACTGTATAAACTCTCAATTCATGTAGGAAATATGGCGGTTTAAGGGTTTGTGACCTAAGCTTGTCAATTGTAAGTAGCTGAACACATCGAATGACTGATTAATGCGATTTCTTTAGTATTTAAGAGCCTCATTTTAACCCCAAATGAGGTTATTACTTAAAGACTTGATTTGCTCAATAATTGTGTCAGTGTCTTGGAAGCCCGCGCTGATCTAAAATTTCTCTTTGATTAATCGCTAAATCAAACTTGTGTAACACGAGCAGAAATACCAGCACCGATCACGATCAATCACACAAACATAGTTTGAAGCAATCAAACACAAATGTTGCATAATTAGTTTCACGTTTCCAATCAGAGCTAATCGTTCAAGCTGTTTTCCCCACATGCGCCGCAACATCTGAGTCATCATTGCAGTGTAAAATATGCAGATGCTCTAGAGACCAACCAAACCACTTTTCTTTTTTGTACTGAATCTCTATGCTAATACAGATGGATATCACTCAGAAATGAAATTTTGCATGCGATTTCTGTCATGCAGTGCAATAGACATATCAAAGGAAAAACAATGCTGTAAGTTAGTATTTCAACATGTGGTGGTCTTAAGGTCTCCTCTCTTTGGAGATCATGAGCTGTATTTATTGCCCTAGGTGAAGCTAATGACCAGGTCTACCTTTGAAATTGATCCCATCTCTCATCAAGTGGTGCAAGATTATGGATTTTATCCGGGCAAATGGGTAATCCATCAAGAGTGCAGCTAAAGGGAAATGCGAACGAGGCATTTGTTTTTAGGGAAAATAATACAATGATAAAAGGTAGAAAGTGAGGATGAAAACGGATATGCTGCATCACTCATGTGCTGGCACTCTGTGCGTATTTAAAACGCTGATTTTTATTAAAAAGCTCCATTATTAAGAGGATCATGACCTTAGTTAATAGACAAGACAGATGACTCCGCTTCATTCCAAATCACCACCCTTCCCACACTTATTTTCCTCATTCCTTCTTCAGTTTAACTAGATCTTAGTCATTTTATGTCTCAGTTCAATGTGTTGACCATATAAGGGCAGCTCATACCTTGAACTGACCCCGGCCTGATTCTGTTTTGAAATGCAATCCAGGTCTATGAGGCCATGATTAGCAGTGCAGGTAATGTGAATGGATCTAATGGCTAAGATTGAATAACGACTAAACCTAAACTCCAGGTTGCTGTAATCAGACTGATATGATATGTCCATGTGTTGCTGCCTCCGAATCTTAAAGGTTTGAGATTCGTCACATTGCAATGTTATGTTATTTCTATAATGTGAAAAAACACTTGTTCAGTCCTTTATCCCGTATACATTTTAAATCAGGGTATCTTCTGTCCATTCCATATCCATTTCAGACAAAAAAAATGGAAACCGAAAATCAACTCATCTTTCGTTTTTCACTTGTTCCAACAAAACGGAAAAAACAAGAACTCGGCTCCATTTTTAATTTTTTTCTTTCAGGGACAGAAAAGGAGTAAACCACATGAATGTTCGATCTCTACAGGTGGGCGGAGTAAAATGCCCCTCTCCGCTGATTGGTCAGCCAAACATTAAAACATAATATGAGCGCATATAAGTGCATCGCAGTTTGCCACACAGATTTTAATAGGTGGTTATGATAAACCAGGTGGTGTGCTAAAGATGTAGGCTAGTATTTGTGAGTGCAGGTGCCGAGTAAATTAATGTTTATGAGATGAAATAATATTTCACATATAGGTTATAAAATTCATTCATACACAAAAGAAAGCTCTATCTAGGCTCTGCCTCGGTACGGTTTGTGTCAAGCCATTCGTTAGTATAGCTGTTGATGAAGAGAAAGATATAGAAATAATAAACCTGTAGAGGCAGAGGACTCTTATTATGTTTTAATGTTTGGCTGGCCAATCAGCGGAGAGGGGCTTTTTACTCCGCCCACATGTAGAGATCGAACATTCAAGGGGTTTACTCCTTTTCTGTCCCTGAACGATAAAAACGACAAATGGAGCCGAATTCTTGTTTTTTAGTTTTGTTGGAACAAATGAAAAACGAAAAATGATCAATTTTTTTCGTTTTCCATTTTTTTGTTTGAAAACGGATATGGAATGGACGGAAAATACCCTGATTATTTTCTCATGTATTAACAATCTATATATTACCTTAATTAATGTATTTTGAATATACAGAATTATATATTGTTAATATATTGACAAATATATATACATAAACATGTTCAGATAACAAGACATAAAAAAAAAGTATAATTTGTTTTGAATAGACATTTTTTCTTATATTATCACATCATATACATGAACTGTGGGTAACATTTTATAATAAGGTGTAATTTGTTAACATTAGTTAGTGTATTATCTAACATGAACAAACAATTAAGACATTTATGACAGTATGTTAACATTAACGTTAGTTCATAAAAATACAATCATTTATTGTTAGTTCATCACAGTGCATTAATTAATGTTAATAAACACAATTTGTGATTTTAAAAATTAAAGATGAAAAAATGCTGTGGAAGTATTGTTCGTTTTTAGCTCATGTTAGCTAATGTAGTTAACTAGTGTTAACAAATTAACCTTGTTAGTGTTACTGAAATGGGTTACTATGTAAACAATAGAATAAGATTTTTTTTAGGTTTATGGTAAACCTACTGCATGTAAAAATCTAGTGGATTTATTGTCTTCATTGTCATATATTGTTTTTGTTTTTTTACAGTCCATACTGCAAAATATAAACAATACTGTACAATTTAAGCACTGGTTTTTCACACTTGGAAATGTATTTTGTATGTGAATATAATTTATATAAAATATAATTTTATTGTATTTCCATATACTTGTATTTTGTTAGAAATAGAATAGAACACAGAAATAGAACCAACCTTTTTTATTTACATTGCGTTCTGGACTACATAGTTTCTTTTCTTAATTTAACCCAAATAATATATTTTGTTTAGACAAAGCTTAGTCATAAAATAGTTTGCTTTTTTTTTTTTTTTTACGAGATTCTCTCAATTTTTCTCAGAAAATGTGGAAATTCTTCTTTGGCATCTTGAAGGTCACAACAGGAAAAAGTGAAATCTTCCATTTCCAAAAATGGTTAAGCAATACTTATTACTGTGACACAGCAAAGCCAAATTCGAAAACAAACAAAGTTGGAGTTCAAACCCCAACAAGCAGCCCACAGAGAGATGAGAGTACCGTCAAATAAACTTAACATTCTGATAATTGTTTATACGTCAGAGGTCTCTGGGGTGAGTCACAGGATGACGGTGAATGTACAGCGGGAGTAGAACACTACTGTGTTTACGCGTCTGGCCTCTTTGGGCCCAAACTTGTGGATGTCTCGCTACTGCTCAAGGTCTTCGGCAGATAAAAGATAAATTTGAGATGCATTAAAGGTACATTAAGACACCACACCAGTGATTACCAGCTTAGTGTCATTGTTGACACCGACTGCTAGACTACTAATGTGTCGGGTGAGTGCTGGTCACTGCTAACCGTATTAGTTAAATACTTCATGTTTTGGGTCATTCGATCAGATAAACGTCATGGGTGTAGATTTGGGTCATGACGTCCTTTTTTTTTATCACAGGTGAAAAGACTTCTAGAATGTAAATAAAGCATGCTTGAAGTGGTTGTTTTTTTGAAGCTGAAATAATCTGGCTATGGACTGCAGATTTCAAATCCCATCCTTGTGCCATTCAAGTTTTCTAGCTGACCCTAAAGCATTCTGTGTTTGTAAAGTGCTTGCGGTTTTGTGGCTGATCCTAAATATCCTAATGTCTGGAAAAGCGAATTCCTACTTGAACAATGAAGGGAGGAAAAGCTAGAATGAGTCACGGGGAAAAGCACTAATGAGAGAGGACTTGATGGATTCACCTTTGGGATTACGTTTTCTCTTCACCAGGTTGCTTGAGACCTTTCACGTTTCCCAAGTTTGAGAGTCTGTGGAAAAAATGTTAACATTCTCAGATTCATCCTGCGCTCGCTGGTTCTCAGAGCTCTGAGCCTATTATAAATATTTAAGGGAAACTGTTGACATGAAGATAACACTGACAAATTGAGTTAACATTTCAGCAATAGATTACTACTCGTGTGGGGGAAGAAAGGGTATAAAACCCATAACAAGTCCACGTTAGCTGCTAGATCATGCTTCGTTTACGTTTTTATCTATGCTGTTTGTGGTATGGGTAGATTAATCATATGATATGATATCAAAGGTTTTGGAAGATATAAAATGAGAAGCGATGAGGCTGTTAAAAGGTTCTGAGGACGTCAGAATTATTGAGACAGAGTGAAGAGCTTATGGTTCAATCACACTGGATCTTCCCAGCAGTAATGTTTACTGCTCTCTAATATGAGAGAATGGAGGGAGATTTTCTAATAAGCCACACATTTATTTATAGAACAAATCAAGTCAGCAATGGGCAATGGTGGTGTCCTGCACCTATATCTATAAGTTGTTGGGCATTTTTTCCATTGGTGGTCCTTGTTCACTTAAGGCAGAACAGATTTTCAAAACTAGGCATCATTCACATGGCCAAATTTGTACATGGGGAACAGAGGGAAAACTATTGTAGAATAAAGAGTTCACAGACCAAACTTTTAAGTCATTATGAACCAAAAAATCTCAAACGCATCACAATACAAAATGTGTTTCTAAATCACTTCAAAATATCTAACGTTTGATATCCTCCAACTGGAAGCTTGCATGATTTTTGATCAACATTGACTGTTCAAAACGGAAATGATCGACTGAGGCAAAAATCTGGCCAAAAGTCACGTATTGGATTCCACACTCCAAAAAATGATTACCAATATAAAAGAGCGTGAAAAAAGTCTCCTAGTTTTATCATCTTAATAAAAATGGCTAGAATTACATTTTATTTCAAGATATACTATCCTTATCCTGCCCTGTGCAAAGCATGATGGGAAGGGGAGATCCACTTCCTAGTTACACAATTAAAATAATTTGTTCTTTCAAAATGAAAATATTAAGTTGAAACAAAACGAAACAGTTTAACACAATGGAGCTGTTCAGATATTGATTTCTGACAAAGCCTTTTTGGCCTACAATATGACAATCATGCAGCCTACTTAAATGATCATTTATAATTTTGTTTGATGGTTCTATTCAGAATCCAGTTGGATTTAAATTCTGAGGTGGATCCCTGTCACCATGACCTACAAGCTCAAGATGACTTCTCAATAATGTAAACTGTAATCTTTAAATCTACAACATTTCTTGTCAGGCAGAACAAGGTACAGTATTAGGATTGGTAGAACAGAACTAACCCCCAGACCTTAACCCCTAGCATTAAAAGAATGTTTAAATGGAGCGTTTGGTTCATCCCAAGTTGTAAATCCGATTTTCAGTACAATGGCCTAGTTTGAATGTGAATGCAAATAGTAAATTTTGGATCAAACCCAGCTTCTCCTCACTTTCCAGCTCATCAAAAACTGTGAGAAAGTAAAGACACATTTTTAAACTGCCAGAGATTGCACAACACACCTATTTGTCAACGAACTCCATGAACTTCCAGACCGTGTCACTCATACAACATTTTACAGACCCAGTGATATGGCGCATTAATGGGTGTTTATCCTTGTGATGGATGGCACTGGTGTATTACACAGGAAAGGCTGCAGTGAGATCATTGCTCTCTTAGTTTGAGAGTGTTTATGTGGATACAGAGAGTGAATGCAGACCAGCTCAACTGCACTGCTGATGTTGAACATTAACTTACTGAGGTGCTGAAATTGGGATTTTTTTTTGTTTCACCACAGTCATTAATTTGATCATGCCACCTGCTGAAATAACCATCACAAAGGCATGATGGATATTCCTAATGTTCAGTATAATTTTGTATTTAATATATAGAATAAAACATTAAATGCACAATTTATAAAGATTTAAGTCACATTGGTTAGTTTGGTTCGTTTTCTGCACTTTGGATGGATTCAATGCCAAGCACTAATTCCAAGTATGGGTCACCATACCTGGCCACGAGTCACTTTCACTTTTTTCCCACCATTAAGCAAACAAAGAGGGAATAATTTGGTAACACTTTATAATAACTACACACTATGAATCATTAAGCATTAGTAAATACTCAATTCATCCATTATAAAGCATTGTTCTAACATTAAGATGTACAAGTGCAGCTATATATGATCAATTCATAATTTCTAAATTATTTTGTTATTTACAAACTACTTAATTAGTCAGTGTTTCATAAGATCATTTAGAAAGTCTAAGTAATTTATTAAAATGTACATTATTACATCTTATCAGTTAGACACATGATAATAGTTGCTCAGTGTGTTAATAAATGCTTTATTAAGACATATTCCTGCTGTAATTTATTATTAAGTCAGATTATGGAGACTTTAAATCTCCTTTGTAATAGATATACTTATAAATCAGGAACAAGGCATTTATAGCTGTATTTATAAACTTCTTATTAATGTTGGAACAATGTTTTATATAGGATGAATTGACTATTTAGTAATGCTTAACTAATGATTCGTAGTGTTCAGTTATTATGAATTGTTACCAATAAATGCATGAATTATTGCCACATCACAACTACTAACAGGAAAAACAGCTGTTTATTAGGAGATATTCCAGATTTTATCTAATCAATGTGTTTCAAAACATGAAATCAATTTTTTTTTCTTTTGTCTTTTGCGATATCACTTTAACAAAAGCCAGTTCATCACTTTAGCAGGAAAACGACACAAACATCAGTAAGTATTAGTGTTTTTGTTGATTATTTTAACATTAGCTGGTTAGTTTCCCTATGTAACATTTTATTTGATACATTTTTTTAATTAGTATGGCATTATCCAAATTTCAAATATAGTTGACAAATATAAACTTCAGGTCGACAATGAACTCCCAGTCTTGCTGTTTCTGCCCGTACTGTTCATTTTCTTAATTGCCTGAAAATATATATATATATTTTTTTTAAGTGCCTGAACTTAACAAGAGTCTGGTAAAGGTTTTATAGAACTCTTTCTTTAGGCATACTACTGAATTATGGGCTCTTTATCAACATCTTTGGTTTAAACATCAAATTAAGAAGTTGATAGCAAAAAGAAAGCCCTAATGACATTAAACATGTAAAGATGAATGATTGAAAAAAAATTCCTGACATATTGAATTCCATAACTCTGAATTTCAATCGCTACTGACTGTGGTAAGAAACAATATATTTTAATGACAGCTATTTTGTTAATTTAAAAAAAAATAAAAAAATAAAAGCAAATCTTTCAAGACTGTAAGGTTTGTTCATCCTATCTGGTTTAGACATAGTTAAGACATTACTAGTCATCACTGAATGTGACACCTGTGAGTTCCCACTAGTTAAATAATACAGCTTTTAAGGGTGCATTAACGCCGCTCCCTATCTGCAGAGTGGGCAGTCTGCGTAGGGCACCAGCTCCCAGGGGGGGACCATACCAGTTTCTCAAAACAAAAACAAAAAACCCCCCAAAACTGTCGTTCTATATTATTAAAAATGTATACATAAACAGAACAATCTAAACATGGACACAAATATTATATATAGGCTAAATATAGGCTAATAAACGCAGAGCATTATAAGCACACGTGACACATGTTCCTGCATCTGTGCCGGCGCACGTGCTCGCTCTCACCTATGTTTGCGGTTGAATACAAATGATCATAATTGATGGACAACTAGGCTATATCAGAGAAAAGACATCAGGGCAACCCGGCGCAGAGAAAGAAAAAAAAAAGGTGAGATTTAGCCGGTGCTTCAATTTCAGGAAATATGTTTGACTGACGTTAGTAGACTAATGTGTTTGATTCACCACCAACAACGCATTTGACCAAACATTGCAGTTTCTATGACATAAAATGTATTATATAAAAACAAAGAGGCAATATATGGTATATGGTTTGATTATGGTTTCATTAATAACACTGTAAAAATACATAATGTAATGCAATGCCTGCAAAGGGCACCAAAGGCCTGATAATTGATGATCCAATCTTTGTTTAATATTGACCAAAGATTTAATTCAAATATCCACTAAATGTATTATAATTTATTTTTTAATTTGGCCACCTTTTTGTAATAGAATGCTACAGCCTATTTAATTTATTTAACAAAAACGTTTTATTTAGTGTGATTTCTGAATGCTTAAGACCATAAAATCAATCACACTGTATTAATAAAATCATATAGTTTCTGTCTAGGGCAACAGTTGTAATTTATAAATCATACAAACAATTAATTTAATAAATAACCCATATAGGCTAGTAGGTGTTTTTTTGTTTTGTTTTGGGGGTTTTTTTTGAGGGAGGGGGTACAACCATACTATTGTGCTTAGGGGACCCATTTGGCCAGCAGCGGCCCTGGGTGCATAAAATGACTTTTACCCTAGATTTATATCAAAAGCTTTGCTGTGGATAAAAATATTGGTCTGAAGTAGTACAAGTGAACCAATATAACTAATTGTTTAAACGGAAAATGTTCAGTAACAACTCAACAAATGGTGTGGCTGACACAGGAACATTTTCAAATGCAAAAGTTTGTTTTGGTGGCACTTTGTAATCTAAATGTTGGTTTATTCAGTGGTGTGTGAGTTATAGTGGTAAGAGCGCACTGCCAGTTCTGCCTCACCCAAACAAGTGGCAATTTGAACTGTGAATGAATTTATGTGCAGTTAAATTTAAAGGACCGAAACGAAAAAGGGAACAGACTGAGACCCCAGAGAAATGAAAACACAGGAAAATGTGCACAAGAGGTACAAGGCTGAGAAGTGACATCACAACGAGCTTAATACTGCATTTTATTGACTCCCCCGTTTTCCCGTAAAACTCTAAAGACGTAACAAACGGGAAGCACTGTATCTGAAACTTTCAAACGATGACAGCAATGAGATTCTCATGAAACAGCCGTTATCTTAGCTGTTAACTTGGTTTCACAAACAAAAGCTCAGTTGCTTTTTCCCTTCCCAGCATATTAGGAATATTTTATTGCTCAGAGCGTGTTCTTTCATAGTTCAGGAATCTTAGAAGATCCTAAGAATAAATATGTAGAAATAGAAGCAATGAAATTAACTGCTTGGCAGACACTTACTGTCCAGAGTGTAGATACAGAAAGTTTGCTTTAGGAGACAGTTTGAGAAATGTTTGAGATCTGACTACTTATGGCAACTTTCTTTGAGATCTCTTAAAGGGACAGTATACCCAAAAATGGAAACTAATTAATAACTATAATTAACTTGAATTACCCTCATGTCGTTCCAAGACCTTGGTTCTTCTTCAGAGCACAATTAAGATATTTTTGATGAAATCCAAGAGCTTTCTGACCCTGGATAGACAGCAACACAATGTTCAAGGCCTATAAAGGTAAGGGCATCATTAAAGCAACACGCCATGTATTTTGAAAGTAGGGTAATTTTCCAACTCCAAGAGATAAACATTTGAGTTTTACCATTTTTAAATCCATTCAGCTGATCTCTGGTTCTGGCACTTTTAGCGCAGCTTAGCATACCGTACATCATTGAATCATTGAGTTTTGATATGGCTCTGCTGTACAGTAGTTACATTGTGTACCAAGACCAACAGAAAATGAAAATATGTGGTTTTCAGGGCCGATATGTCTAGAAACCCTTATTTCTGCGTAATAATCAAGGAACTGTGCTGCCGTATCATGGGTGCAGCAGGCGTAATGATATTACTATTTGGGTTTGAGACTTTAGTCTTTGCAACTTTACAGATCTTATATATATATATATACAAATAGCTTATACCACTCGGAAGACAAAGGAAAACTTGAAATCGCATCATATAACCCCTTTGAAATAGTCCTTGTAGCATCAGTGGTTCAGTCATCTGTGGATTGTGAAACAATGAGAATGCTTCTTGCGCATAAAGAAAACAAAAATAATGACTTTATTCAACAATTTCTTCTCTTCTGTGTTAGACTTTGTTGTTGCTGGCAAATGATCGGGTATCTTACAGATGGTTTTTCTTTTTTCATTTAGTGCACAAATGTATGCTGCTTCAGTACATGCCAGCTCCAAAACTTGTTGTGCATTGTCCCGGCCAACTAACTTTTACATTATTGACTGTATGGGTGTGGGCCAGTCTATAAAAATGTACGAATTCAAGTAACAGCCCTGTGAGGTAAGAGCTTTCATTTGCAATACTGGTCTTATTTTACACTAATCTCAGGATGAATTCAAAAGATTTGTTGCGCTGTTTGTTTTCATTATTCAGCACAAAAGATTAAGATCTAGCACTTTCTGGGTGAAATTAGAAGTGTTTGTTGCAGCTGTGGTTAATTTAACTGCAGCGCATGCAAGTGAGTCAAACAATTGCTCAATGCATTGTCAGAAATGGCGAAGAGTAGGATTCCAGTAATGCAGAAAAAAAAGGGAGAACCCCTTTTTGGCCCTTTTGTTTTTAGCTGAATCTCAGAGGACAGGACTCTCGTAGTCTGTGCTCATTTGCTGAACTTTAACAGTGAGACTGAGAAAGCAGCTGTCAGTTTTAGCCTGTGCTCCGTGCCATATGTGTGTCTAAGCTTGTATCCTTGTTCTGGTGCCTGGTCAAGGTATAATAAGTGAGTCAGAAAGACACAGCTGCCGACCAGATGATTGGAGCCACCTGCTTTCTTCATCATTTACACGTTCCACAAATGTACAAACAACAGCAAATTAAAGAGTCTAGAAGCCTTGAATCTGTCTGTCTGTTTTCTGCTCAGACTTTAATATCTTGGCACAGTGAATCAATGCGCATGTGTTTGGGTCTTCATGTGCTGCCAGACACTGTTTGTACAGTTTGTGCTGGATGCTTCAGTGAGGGACTTGTCACATAATAGTGAATGTTTGCATGCACTACATTAATGAAGGTTGTAAAATATCACCGTTGCAGCAAGGGACATTCTCTATGAAGAAGACAAGCTAGTGCCCACACATCGCTACAATGCAGCCTAAACGCAGTAATGTCAACGTTTCAATAAGCCTTCCAGGTAAAAAAAAGACTATTTGTGTCACTTGCTCACATACTGTAATCAAACATTTAAAAGCCTAATTATCTTTACATACATAATATACATACAGGCAACATGAAGAACTTATACTGTGTGATAAGGAACCACTCATTTAGTAAAATATTTAAGCATCATTTAGAATTGCATTATTATCTCAAGTACAGTATGACGTGTGATTTCTGATTTCTGGAAACTGACTCAGTAATGACTGACTGGATCTGATTCTTTATAAATATCAGTTCATAAGAGTCATTTGTGAATCGTTTGTAAAATAGCTCATCCCTTTGAACATAAATGATTATTAATATTATTTAACATACGGACATATGGTTTGAATATGCTATTTTGAATGTAAAAAAATACATACATTAAAATATACAATTGGTTTGTGGTAAATTGAATTTCAACACTTTTTAATGAATGTTAGTATTTTCATACCAATACATGATAAGGTAAAGTGTAAAGTAAGCTTTAAACCTCAACATCAAATTAAACTAAAACATGAATTTGTATTGATTATAAACAGCCCAAACCCAGAGAGGGAACTTCATCTTCCTTATTTCAGATGTCCAGCACACACCCTTGTTACATAATGTTTAGCAGAACGAAATGAGAGAACAAATAGCTTTTAAATCCACATTTATCCTGTTCCAGTTCGTTTTAATTTAAATTCTCTTCTTTTTTTGAGGGAGCAGGTTACGACCTGGTTCCAGGTGGGAGGCAGTGGCCAATTTTAGAAGACCAAAGCAAACCGAGGGATAAATTAAGGCTGAGGATTTGGCTAATTTCTCCCCGCCTTATTTGAGACAGAAATCAAAACAAATTTGGCATATAATCTGAGCCCCTGTTTCATTTTCCTTTGGTCCAGGTAATTACTGAATGTGCCATGGAGCTCTCATTACTAGGCAACCAATTCCAAGTCCCCCCTGCCTTGAACATTCCAGCCAAATTGCACCTCCCACGTGAGCAGGCAATCAGCCGCCCAGGGCCAACCTCTCATGTTTGTAATAATATTCTAATAACCAGTTACTGGCCGTTTGGAGAGTGCCCTACTCCTACAAGTCACCATAATTAGGAATCCTAATGAGAGGAAAGCTGGACCACCACGCCATACCCCCCTTCGCTTGGCGGGAAAAGGCCACAACTCACTGCCCACAATATCTGCTCGTCTGAACCTCTCAATTTGTTTGTAAGTGCTCATAGAGCGGTCACGTCTCGTCTTCTGTCTCGACTGATTTCTGTCAGTTGTGCCCCTGAGGTTACTGGAATGGGAGCAGCATTGTGAGAATTCCATTGTGTGTGGTTGACATTGGCTCATTGAGCTGTACTTTGATGATAGCCCACCACGGATTTGAATAATGTTTGAAATTACACTCATGTGGGAGAAAGGAATGGAAAAGGTGCACTAAAACTATTCTTGATAGCTAAGTTTTTTTTTTTCTCCTGTCACTTGATGGATTAAAAAAATAGATCAGATCTTGTAATGAAAAGTAGCTCTGGCATGTTTGTTCATTTGCTGTGGTTGTCTTCCCGAAACAATCCCAAATGCTTTCTATTTCTAGGAACGTTTTGACCATTGCAACAGCCCACTGTGTGAAAAGTACTTTCTCTTCAACATACTGTATCACTCGCTTGGATTGTTTTTGCTACTCGTTCTATGAGAAGAATTAGATTCTTTTTTTTTTTTTTTTTGGCTTTCTCTGCGTTGATGTTGATTTAGCACTGAATTTTTTTCTCTGTTGGTTATGCTACTAATTTGTGGTGAAATGGGTAAATTCAGCCTTGTGGGAGGCCATTTTTCTCATTCCTGCTGAGCAGCTCCAACAAAAACGAGACTTTAACACATTATATTTATGCTACAGATGTTATTATTCAAGGTTATCAAAGATTCCATTACAGAGCCATAATTTTATTGACTCATCTGTTTTTGTGTGTGTGTGTTTTTTTTGTACTTTTATTTAATTGAAAGTAATGCTTAAATAAAGAAATAATCTCAAATGTATTTCATTATTACAACTGAATGCTTTTAAAAGACGTCTCTTCAAAAATCAAAATCAAAGTAAACAATTGTGAAATATTATTACAATTTAAAATAACTGGATTTCTATTTCAGTATAATTTTACAATTATTTTATTCCCATAACGTCACGCTGAATTTTCCAATACTCCAGTCTTCAGTGTCACATGATCCTTCAGAAATCATGCTGATGGTGCTGATTTGTTTTTATCTGTTGTTATTATGATCTTAATATGTATGCTACTATGAAAGACCAGGGGCCTGTTCCATAAACCAAGATTTGAGTATAAGCCAGGCTTATTTCAGTTAGTCTGACTTATTGCCAGTTAATTT
>JAUMHQ010000033.1:1320096-1336663 GCA_032361165.1 Enteromius paludinosus | reverse complement strand
TATGTCCATGTACTGAACTGTTATTATTCAACCATGCCAAGCTAAATTCAGTTTTCCATTCTATGGCACCTTTAACTAATGAAATTATAGTTTAGAGTCTTAACCACAGGACTGTTAGTCATAAGGTTTAAGGACTAATTTGAATCCACAGCAAGTATATTGACGCACAAGAATCTTAAGCGTCACGGTACAGTGATCCAGCAGATTATAAAATAAAATAATAATGAAAAGTCCAGAATTGCCATGAAATTGAAGCCAGGGCCAAGCTCTTCCTGCCTCTGGGAAGCTGTATTCACATTTGTAGAATACAAATATGAATCAATAGCTGGAAAGCATTTTGTTGCACAGAATGTTCTTACATAAGCCTAGAACAACCAGTTATATATATATATATATATATATATATAGTTTTTTTCGCGCTTCATTGAAGACAAATGAATACCAATTCATAGGTTTATTAACAATGCAAAAAAATACAACAGCCAACAGCATGTTGTCTGACTCAATAAGATACAAATACATTACGAAAAACAATTCAATTAACTATGAACCGATCATAAAATATGACACAAGAGCTCAATAACAAGTTCATGGGCATTCAACAGGGCAGTTATTTTTGCATTTCAAATTTTCAATTTAGAAACTCAAGTTATTTATTAAACAATTCTGGCTATGACTAATGTGTTTTGTATTTTTTGAACCCGTTTAGTAATGCAATGGCACTCAAAGCAACTGTAAAGGATAAGAAACAAAAAGCAAACATGGCACACAATAGTGTTATTTCTAGTTAATGGACACTTAATACTTAAAACAAAACTGTGCTATATTTTCTATAAAAGCTGTTACTCCTTATAAACAAGTTTATGTCTTATGCTTCCCTCAAATTACATTCAAAAGCTACAAAACGTACTAAACCAGGTAATGAGCTAGGCTTTAGTGCATGGATAAAATGACATCTACACCATGCTCTACAGGTGAATAGCATGTTTTCAAGTGCTACTATAGATTTTTTTTTTAACACTTTCAACTGTTAAGGTGTCAAAAATCCTTCGTATGGCCAATATTTCAGCAACTCTTAAAATGGGGAAGTGTGTTTATCATGTACACCGAATGTTTGACAAATTCCATCTCATCCACTCCAATCCCTATTTGTTGTAAAAACCACAACTACACTGAAGTGCTAGGGCTAACTCACCCCTCACTGTGTGACTGGAGTCTTTAATACTAACTACAGTAATTGTTTAACATGCATTGACTTTATTACTATTAAAGACAACATATTTAGGATACACAACTCCAAAACTAAAATGTTCAAGTGCAGAAAACTGGTTAGACCAAGCATAACGCAAAAGAAATGTAGTGCAGCTTCATATGTTATGACTTCCAAAATATTAGCAGGGGCTTTAAAAATGAGGCACATGGACACAACCCATCAGGTGTCCTAGAAATGGCAGGTTAATGCTGGCTTTAAAAAAAGGCTGACGACTGACTTTAATAAAAGTGCATTTGCGCATGGACGTTTTGTTAAAGCACCTACCCTGAAAAAGTGGAGAAATTAACACTACTGGAAAAGTCAGTGTCCTAGAACAAACATCAAGCCACTTCACTTTCACAGCATGCAGATACTACAGATGGCTGCACTACACTACAACTGAAAGAGACATAGAACACGGTTGTAAAAGGTGCATTGCAATGGGCTGCTATTCAGGCACACACACATTGTGCTTTGTTTTTGCATTCTACCCCAATGCAAACTGACAAATTAATTATAATTGCCTTACAACAGGATCAAATACTGATTATGCTTTAACAATGTACAAAAATAGAACAATTTTCCAAATCATTGACTGTAGATCGTGTTTCTGTGTCTGGCACTGTGAGCAGAGGGATTGTGCGCACATCAATTGTTTTCCTCTTTTCGTGAGCTACTTAAGTTCGCAATACATTTCCAAAATATCAGGGGTAAGCCAATGGAGATTTCAATTGCACTGCTTGACTATGTGTGTCATTCTGATTGATGGATTCTGGACTGAAGCTCTCAGATGAATATCCTTTGATCACTGTTTTTTGGCAGTTCATGAGCAACTGCAATACTGGCTCGTTCATTTGGCATCGGATGGCATTTTGCACATTACAAGTATCTGCTTCAAAGCCTTTTGCACATCTTCATCCATCTGGCCCTAAAAAGAAAGGTTAGAGAGTTTAAAACAGCTATTCTTAACTAAGAAGACACAATAAGATTACAGTATATACACAAGCAAACTTGAATAACTTGAAAATATGAAATGATTGCAAATAAATACAAACCTGGACAGCATAAAGAAGGTGCATCCGGTAGACCGAGACAATTTCATGGTGCCGTTTCTTTGACTCCTATTGTGAAAAAAAGAAAGCAACTGCTCTGAATGTGTTTGGAAAGCTATTTAAAACACACTTATGGTGGATATGACATGCTCATGCAATACCACTTATCATTTTCTCTATTTATTACACAATACTGTTCAAATATTTGGGTCTGTAACTTTCTTTTGAATGCAAGGACACATTAAAACGATCAAAAGTAACAGTGAAGACATTTATGAACGAGGTTTGTAACATACAGCAAGTTGATATTGGAGTTGTTTGATCTGCTGTTGTAGCGAGTCCACCTGCTGGCTTTGCTGTCTCTTAGGGGTGCTAGTGGTATACGTCAGCTGTGAGAGGCTGTTCAGAGCATCCTTTAACTTCATAACTTCCTTTGAGAGCTCATCAATCTGTAAATAATTAAACACGACACATTAGTTGTTAACATGACTCAAGCACAAAAGTTGGACGGAACATGTGGGAGAATCAAAATCACCTTTTTATTCTTTTCTCGCTCAGATATTACATGGTTTTCCACCAGCTTCTTCAACTGGACAACAACCTCCTGAGCCTCCCTGGACTTTGTATTCAAAGCACTGCACTCCTTCTCCCTGCTCATTGCCAGCTCCTGTGCCGCTTCTCGTTCATTCCTGCCGTCCTTCACCTCCTGCCAAGCGGCGGTCACCTCCAGAGCCATCTCATCCTGTTTCCTGAGAGCCTCCTTCAGCAGGTGGTTAAGTTGACTTATCTCACCCTCCAGTGTCTTCCTCATCTGCTCATATTCCAGTGGGGGTATTGAATCGTCCTTCTTAACAGTCAGTCTGTTCTGCAAAGCGTCCACTTGCAAGGTCTTCTGGTCGAGCTGCTCTTTAAGTACTTCAACTTCCGACTCCAGGTTCTTGATGGCGTTCCCCAAAGACGCCACAACCTGGGTGTGGTCTGCAATAGCTACAGATGATTGAGCCTGGTTTTCGGCATCTTGTTTAACCTGGGATATTTCTTTAAGTGCCGCTTGATGCTTAACCTCAGTGTCCTTTAGTACCTTCTGCAAGTCCTTAATCTTGAATGCCAGCTCTTGAATTTTCTGCTCATGCTCCTCCTTGGTGACAAAGGCCACTTCTGACTTGTCCTTAGGCTCTGAAGCTTTGGACTGCAGCTGGTTGCGGGTGACGCTAAGCTCGCTCTTGGCCTCGCTGTACGATTTCGAGAGCTCCAAAAGCCGCCGCTGCAGCCCATCAATAATCTCGCCGAGCTCTGCCTTCATCTCTTCAAAGTCTTTGGCAGCAGCCTCCACTGGCACAGTGCCTCGAAGAGCTTCCTGGAGCATCCTGATCTCCTCTTGAGACTCCTTGTACTTCTCGATCAGCAGTGCCTTCTCCTGGTTGGTGTTCTCCACCAAAGTGTTGTAGGTGTTCTTCAGTTCTTGACGCTCTTCATCGGATATACTGGCACTTTTGAGCTGAGCCTGAAGATCCCTTATCAAACAAGCATCTTGCTTTTGCTCCTCATGTGCTACAGCCAACTTTCCCTTCAGTTCTTTGACCTCCTGCTCTAGGCAGCTCTTCAAATACTGAAACTTCTGCAATACATTGTCATCTTGTGCACTCACAGATTCCCCCCTCATCTGTAACTCTTGCAAAGCTTCCTGGCATTTTTGGGCATCTTCACCCATGCTTTTAGCAACTTCATTTTTCTCAAAGTCAGTGTTGAGTTTGGCCTGAAGGGTGCGGTTTTCCATTCTGGACTCTAGAAGTTTGGCCTGCAGATTCTCCAGGGCGTCCCGTAGCAGTCCGATTTCTTTATCCGCAATCAGCCTTGCGTCCTCATCAATCTCAAGTTTGTTTGATGAACCACTGATGTCCAGAACAGACAACTCTGAAAGATCTTCTTCATCACCAGTATGGATATGCACGTCGCTGGAGAGCTCGAAATCAGCATGAGTGGAGTGGTACGAGGCATTGGACTCGATGCTGTTTGGACGGGAACTTCCCTGGCCTTCCTCTCCTTGTGGAGCTGGACGTTTCTGCTCGGTGAGAAGCAAAGCACTTCCTTATTTACAAATGCTCTTTGCTTAAAAGTACTGTGTGCAATTTCCACCAACAAAACAAATTTGTAAAAATTTCCAAACAGGTTTCCCAGTGTTTACACAGCCCGTCTTAACTCAGAACACTTGTAGCCTAACATAGCATTATTTTCTCCAAAAAGCAGTCATCCTACAAAGATTTTATTTAACTGAAAAAATGACATCATCTCTAAGGCAAATCACAAATTATATGGTGAGTTACCTTTATTATTTGGGCAAGTTGCTGGTTTTCCAGCGAGAGAGAGGCTATCTTTGCTTGCAGGGCTGCAATCAATGTTGAATCCGCGTTCCCAGAGTGCTCCATCTGTTTCAAAACAAGAGGACAACAAGAGATTATTTTAAAACATATACTTTTTTATAGAGCATTGGACACCAAAAAATCTACAAATCTGTTACTATGCTGAGAGAAGTCATGCAGACCACCACAAAATGTCCCTAACATAAGTAGCTATCTTGAGGAGCATCATTAATGAACAAAGTTTTGTGTCGCCAGTTAAAATTCAAACATTATGCGCAAACTGAAACTAAACTCATACACAATATGTCTAAAACATAGTCTAAAACCAGTAGTGTGGAAAAGAGGTCTGCTTTTGTGTCCCCTAAAGCAAGGTCCTTCACCTGGCCAGGGCCAGTAAAAATGCAGCTGTTAAAATGGGTTCCAGAGAGCAAAAGTGGCTGAAGATCAAAGCAGCTGCCACATGAAGGAATATTAAAGGGCTGTGCGGTACTCGCCTTGGGCTCAGTCTGCTCCACAATCTGCTTCAGATCTTCAATGGTCTCGAGTAGCATGCTTTTTTCCTCATGCAATTTTTCGATCTCTTCCTTCAGTACAGCACTTTTCAGCTCCTCCTCCCCCTCAACAAACAGGAAGTGAAGAATACCCAGTTAATCATGTAATTTAATTATGAACTAAACATAACAGCATCATAGATATAGATTAGCTAACACAAAACCTAATATGCTGTCTATCTTGACTGTATATGTATACACAATCAGAAAAAATGGCAAAAAAGCTGTCACTGAGATGGTACACTTTTGTACCAATTAGGTTCAAATATGTACACTTTAAGTACTAATATGTACCTTTAAGGTACCAAAATGAACCGTTTAGGTACAAACATGTACCTTTTGAAAAGGTACAGCCCCAGTAACAGCTTTTGTACTTTTATTTCTGAGAGTGTATATATGTATAATTACATACCATTACAAGTATTTATTAATTAATGACTGATAAATCAAAATATTTGTAGCTTTTTAAAATGTTTTACCTGTTAAAAATATATTGCAAAAGGTTTATTTTTGTTATTTACCTTAGTATTACAATCTATATTATAATTAACAATAATAATAAATATTTATTACACTCAATACCATATTTTTAATTAATATTAACTTTTTTTTAATACTAATATACCTTCCCATTTCTTCACTATTTTACCTTGTAATTGAATCTTTTGGATGAATCGCTTTTGCTGGACAAAGGAGTTTCAGTTGGAGTGAAATAAGGTGGTGAGACGATACCAGTCGACTGAAAAATAACACAAAGGAAAGCTTTAAATTAAAGCAAAGCTTCAGGACAACATGGACACACAAAAATGGTTAATTATCAGCTTTACATTCAAAAGTCAGCAAATAAAAGTTGCATCGAAGTCTTACAGAAAGCGCAGAGATCACAGATTCAGCACTATGTGCCTTTACCTGGATTGGGCTAATGGGAGGAGGAGGTGCTTTTCTCTTTTTGGGGGTGGAGCTTCTGTCCTCATTTAACTTTTGACCATGCTGAGATTGTGTGCGTGATAAGGAGTGGCAAAAAGAGAGAGGAAGACGTAGTAAAGTGTTTAAGTGGTTAGTGAATAAACACTGTATACTTAGTTTGGAAACAGAAAACAATTATCACTACAGCTTGAGGCAAACGCCAGTGCATATTTCTAACAGTGTCAAATGTGAGAAAGGAATATTCAATCAAAAATCCTGGCTTGAGGTTGACACTACTGTTACTGGTGAACTAAGCATTCAGTTAACATGTGAAGCATCTACAGAGAACCTTTGCAGGTTCTGTCAATCAGAAAATGAGGAAAACCATCAAGTCAGCGGGGATAAAAATAAATTAAGTGAAAATTAACTTGCTTACCTGAGGGGTTCTGTCTGAGGGGTTCTTATCTGCTCAAACAAAGATACAGGAGGGGAAAACATGGAATGGGGGGTTAAGATGTGAAAAACGAAAATAGCATGTCATTATTTGGTGCCAACATTAGTCCTGCTGCCCTAATCTTTCCTTGTTTAACTATTACGCATTAACACATCTAAGAAATTCAGCTAAAATATTGATCAACTCCCTCTTTCACTCTCTAGGCGCGTGGAAGCAAAAGGTGTATGTTTTATTAATGCCAATAGATGGCAATGTTGAGCTAAAAAGCTCTGAAGGCCACAGAAAGCAAAACATTTAAGATGACAATCCGCAAACAAAATAATACCAATTAGTTCCTTTTATTTAATACCACTGGAAGGAAAACAATGATATTGCAAATCCCAGACTTTCCTCAGTGTATTCCAGTGAATATTTCACAGTGAACAACAACTGGCATGTGGTTACATCCAAATTATAGTTGTGCTGATCACAATTCGATACAACAAGCACTAGCTCGTCCAAAATTGGTTAAAATACAGATCTGTCACAAGTTTGTGAAGAAATATTACTGTTATTATTTTTCAGTTTTGAGTGGAGTGTCATTTGATTATTACAGGACAGCAAGACATTATATATAATGCCCATACTACACATAACAGCAATAGCCATATTTATATGCAATTGCATTAAGATGCAAAGGTATTTTAATCAAAATTTGGAACGTGAGCTTTACAACCAAATTATTGTGTTAATTGGAATTATATTGGCATTCGTGAGTTTACCTGACTCGGAATGCTGTCTGTGAAAGGCTGTGTTGAGAGGGGTTCGGACCTCGCTGCTTCCTGACAGTTTGGCATAATGGAGCACGTCGTAGCCCAATGAGTCCACTATTTGCAGGTCAGCTCCCCTCTGCACCAGCAACTCGACAGCGGCCGGACAGCTGCTCTCGCTGGCCAACATCACAGCGGTTCTGCACGGATAACAGCATGTCACTTCCACTTTCATTCAAAAGGCTGGTGTGAGTAATGAATACTTGAATTTGCCAAGGTACATTACTATTTTTGTACTATTGCTTTTCAAAAAACATGCAGCATTGTTTCCACAAAAAAGAAAGAAGCAACAAATTACAATGCTGCAGCATTATGACAAGAATCATAATTGTCAATTATTCCCTTGAAACTGTAACAGAGAATATTAATTACGATGTTTAATGATGTTTATACCATTGTTACATGGCATTTACTGAAAAACCTTTATTGCATTATTATTGTATAATGATTTAATGGTATATTATAATTTTATACTAAAACTAAAATTAAAACAAATGGAAAAACCCTTAAAGTAGTAGTTCACTCAAAAATGGAAATTCTGTCATCATTTACTCACTCTCAAGTAATTCCAAAACTGTATGAATTTCTTCGTTCCGATGAACATTTTATATTTTGAATAAAGTTAGTAACATGTATTGGGTCAGCATTGACTTTCACAGTAGGAAAAAAATGCAATGGAAGTCAAAGTTGACCCAAAAACAGCCTGGTTACAAACTTTTTTCAAAACAAAGAATTTCATACAGGTCTGGAACAGCTTGAGGGTGAGTAAATAATGACCATTTTCATTTTTGGGTGAAGTATTGCTTTAAGATAACCTCTAGAAAAAAAAAAAACACATCTTAAGCACACAAAACAACATAAGTGGACTTTGAACAGTTATTTGCCTAAAGATTACATAGTTGTGGCATCTATAATTATAATTGAGAACAGAAAACTGATCAATTGTGCAGCCCTACTATAAGTATAGAATAATGACTCCTGCTTTAACTTAAGAGACTTCTTTTTCAGAACTGTTTGAATGGTAGTATACTGTATGTTCTGCCTTAAATTGGATTATGCTACTATGCTGCAGTTTACTTGCACTGTTGGTATCCCAATTTAGTTTATTCCACTCACTTAACACTTTATGATAGCAGGAGGCAATGTTTAAACTCAGAGAGCTTTCTTATCAGCAGTCTCAGTATTATGACTGATGTCCAGAACCATACCTGCCATTTTTGTCTCTAGCGTTGATGTCAGCGCCCCAGTCCAACAAACTCTGGCAGACCTCTGCGTGTGCATGCTTAGCCGACAAAAGCAGGGGCGTGAAGCCATCCTAAATGAACAAGAGTCAACATCGTTTTTCTGCAAATACTATCTTCTGCATATTAAGAGGCTATGTTATAGTAATAGACAGTGCATTCGACGGAACTGGCATTAAACAGCCAGACATTCATCACCATAACGTATTACAACTTACATGACAGTATAATGCACATAAATTATCATAGCTTACAAATTTCCTTAGGGTAAACAATAATTTGAGGTCACAGGGGTTCTGCCAATAATTCCAAAGTGAGAGAAACTGACACCTCATCCAAGAGGGATGAATTTGATCTTTAACCCGAATGGTACATCATGATTCTATACAGCTTTGCACGAAAGCATAGGTTTTCATAGTTAAAACAAAAACAAAAGAGGCTGTGCATGCAAAACATTGTGAGCCTTAAGTTAATGTTTTAAATTCTGCTGACGCTATGCTCTATTTAAATAATTTATAAAGAAAATCAAGCATTTTTTTTTTTCTTCAGGAAGAAGAGACGCATATCCAGTCTATGTAAGCACTTAACATGGTGTGGTTTTTCCTGGGAACGTGCGAGGAAACCTGACACTATGCTGGTGCTAATTTATGGTACAGACACAAACCTCATTTCATAAGCTCTTTAAGCTTGTGCGTTTTGAGGTACACCGAAAAGATTTAAAGTCCTCTTTAGATGCTTTTCATTTAGTATTTCAGCTGGCAAATGCTTAGTCATTGCAGTCCAACGGAAGGTTTGAGCTCATACGGCATTAAGAGGAGAAAATTAAATGATTTAGTAAAATCCTGTTTGCTGGCTGCTTTCTACCCTGGCATGTATTGAAGAGCCAGAGCGAGATTACATTTAACAAGCTAACATTTAAGACATCTGGAAGGTCAGCGCTCAGCCCTGCAGGTCAGGGAAGGATATAATTGCAATTTAAACTAACAAGAACATTTGTGTGCCCAATATTTGAGTGATAAAACATAAAATGATTACCTATTTTGCAGCTATTACACAATCACATCAATGTGCTGTTTTAAGTCATATTCTAAGAGCGACCTTTAAGTCAACTGGCATTTTGGAGGCAAAGATATAATTGTTCAGCATTTTTTCACACGCCTCTCCATACAGCAAAACACATCAATCCCAATTAATTAGTTTATAACTGCGTCAGAACTGATAAACACAGCACAAGTCTGCAGTGGAGAAAGCTTGCTTACAACACAAGGGCCTATACAACCATGCCAGTTTTGTAATGTTAAGTTAGTGGAATTTAAAAATTAACTGTATCAGAAATGATTGGTTTGTTTACATAATGAGAAATATACATTCATCAGTCTTAACTTAAAACAGGAACCTTACAGAGAACCTTGCATCCGACAAACCATTTTATAAGGTGTTCATGATTGAATGACTCGCTTTCATTTTTTTTGTTTAAATAACCCATACACTAATACACATTCAGAAAGTTTTCCCTGTTTGTGTGCATTCACTCAAAGACTGGTCACTAGTCAGGTGGAATACTTGAATTACTTCAGTTTAAGCACCTGTTTTTCCCCTCAGCATTTCAACATTGCATCAAATACTGATGAACACATTTGAATTATTACTAGGTAGGTTATTCATCCATGCATGTCTTTAGAAGGCGTTTATCTCTCAAACACATTAAAATGCACAAATTCCTGAACATTTTATTTAGCCAAACCTCTTTTCCCTAACATAATTCTTTGAAGTAGCCCTGAGAGTTAATAATTCAGTATCACCTTTGCATGTTCACTGGTGTTCTCTGGTGTTGGTTAGTGGTCACATGACAAGCAGGTAAACAAACAGAATATTTTTTTTTTAGTAAGTGTGTTATTGATGTTATTTTAAAGTGATTTGATTTTATATTATGATCTAATTATTTGCTTTTCATCAAACTTGCAAACCCCCTGCAGTCATTTTGGTAAATCTTGATGTAATGTAATGTAATATTCATATGGTAACAATGAATGGAATATTTTAGGGTTTTTTTTCCATATTTTTATACACATTTGGTGAGATTATATTATTTAAATCAATGTTATAAACACTTTTTAGGCATAAATAAGTTACATGCGTGTCCCTACAAGTGACTACCCAATAGGTTTTTATTAAAAGGTACAATTATGGCACATTTGGGCTGACAGTGTATAAACTTATGAAAGGGTCCAAAAATAATAATTGTTATTTATTCACCTTCATTCACCCACACAACATATTTTATTTTCCACTGGTGCCTTTGTGTATCATTTGCTATTTATTGATACTAGTATGAAAATGACACCCTTTGTGTTTAATGGAAAATAATAATAGTCAAAGGCTTTTTTTGCAACAACATGAGCAATGAAATATGACAATTAAAATGTTTTATTTTTACAAAAAATATATCCACATTGCAGTGTAAATTAGAAATCTATGCACATACTGCATGCTTTATATTCCTGAAGGTTTAAGTATACCATATGCTGCAAGGGGAAGTAAGAGGAAAAGTAGCAGGTGTGCGTTTTCTAAATTAGACCCAGTGGCTTTTGCTAAACTTTTGGTGGTTCAAAGATTCCAATTCACTTTCCAGCTCAAAAGGCAAACTCCCAGATGAGTTATAATCGGAAAAGGGATTTATCTACTGCTAACAGCCTGGTTTTTGAAAATAAGGCCCAGTGTTTTATAAGCATCCATCAAAGGATAATTATTTGTGCTTGAGCTCAGAATGCTATTTCAACAGTAGTTGGACTACTTTTAATAAATTAGCAGTGAAAGCAGGTATTTGCGCACGTTCAAAACAATGGGCTGAGTGGGTGAAAGTCATCAAAAATGTGACACGCTTGCATCAGAGGATGATGATGTTGGATAATCAGTGACCGAAAGCAGAAGCAGCCTCTGATGCACATCGACTCTGACACTTTCTCGCTCTCATTCTCCTTTCTGTCTGCTGAAGCTCTTCAGTCACGCTTGTCTAAATTAGAGGGCCACAGCTTGAGGGTTCGTTGCCTCCCACACAACCCTCTGTCTCTGAGTAATTTACAGGTTGAGAAGAGAAAAATGCTTTATTTCATTAAAGCTGTTGACATTATGACAATTGAGATGTGTGAATTAGGGAATAGGTTATAATGTAAAATTGAACGCAAAGGCTGTTAAACTGACAGACAAGCACAGCGGTTCATATTTTCCTCATATTTTGCTTACCCACAGGCCATCTAAGCTGTAAATCAGTTTGTTCCTCATCAGAATTGGGACTTGTCAAAACACTCATCTGTTATCTTGTTGTTCTTTTGTTGTTTTGATTCTATTATCCTCATTTATAAGTCGCTTTGGCTAAATGATTAAATGTAAATTTAACAGTAACTGAAAAGATTTTGAGAAATTTAGCAAGACATCACTTTTCATCAACGTATTTTGTGCAGTGAATGCAGTGAACTTTTCACGTCAAAAGATGTTAACCAGTGAAATGAAGTCTAGTGGATTATTGTGATGTTTTTATCAGCTGTTTTGACTCTCATTCTTACATCACTGCAAAGGTGATGTAATGCTACATTTCTCCAGATCTGCTCCAATGAAGTAACAAACTCATCTAAAGCCCTATTCGGATGGTAATTGTTTCTCAGGAGGATGCAAGTGGTTTTCACTATTTACAGGGGTAGTTGGTGATTTTCATAGCATCATTACATAAATATTCATTTCTGAAAAGCTGGAAGGTATACTGTATTAAAATGTATATTATAAACCTATATATATTGTGTATAATTAAATACAACTATTGCACATCAATTTAAATAATCAAATAATAAACATTTTCAGTCATGTTTTGTATTATATAAAATATGCTTGGAATAATAAAAATACATTTTACATAATTATTTTTAAATACATTTTACACAGTAATAATAATAAATTTGTAAATAAAATACATTTTATTATATGTGATTTTTACGTTTTTTTACAGACTTCCACATGAAAAACAATTACCATCAGAATCGGGTTTAAGTCTTGGAAGTCAAAATTAAAAAAATATATGCTTTTGATTCGTGCAAAAGAGGCTACCTCTGCATATTAAGAGGCTATGTTATAGTAATAGACAGTGCATTCGACGGAACCTCTGCTACCTGCATAAAATGGATTATAAGAAACTTGACTTTAAAAGGAAACTAGGGTTCTGTTTTCTAGATAACAAAAGCGGCTCATTATAAATCATTCACATCATCTTTCTCTACCAAACATTTTAGTGAGGACGACGTAATGAACGTTGTTTAGCTGTTTCCGCTTTATTCCAGCACTCCCCCCCCCAGACAGAACATAGCTATTTGATGCATTATTAGCATGAAATATTTCTCTGGAGTTGCATCAGGGTCATTCATCCTTCCCCGCAGTCAGTCTAATCCCTGGGATAAAAGCGCTGTGGCTCTTAACAGAAAACACTACTATTAAAGGATAACTGTGAATGATTGTGGATTTATTTCTCAATTAAAATATACACTGCAGGGAAAGCTCCAACCATCCAAAAAATTGAATAAGAACAATTTGTATACTTCTTATAGATTTCCAGATAAGGCAGACGCATAATACTGAATTTCTGACAGAGGGGTAAATAAGGTTAGTATGATGTGAAATAGATTA
The DNA here is from genome assembly GCA_032361165.1 of Enteromius paludinosus. Classification (NCBI taxonomy): domain Eukaryota; kingdom Metazoa; phylum Chordata; class Actinopteri; order Cypriniformes; family Cyprinidae; genus Enteromius; species Enteromius paludinosus. The sequence continues at coordinate 1,323,367 of JAUMHQ010000033.1, read as the reverse complement.
AAGAAACACTTGAGTTTTAGAAGAAAGTTTTTAACAAAACACTGAGGTATAAAAAGTCTGGCCTATGTTTCTTCATATATATATATATATATATATAAAAATAAAACTCCATATGTGGGATGGTTGTTAAAATGAATAGCTGATGCTAACAGTAACCAAAAGCATATTTTTATGCAAAATTTGGGACATGGAAAAATTAAGTTTTAAATGTTTTGTATATTTACATATTTAAATAAACAGATAATAATATATTTAATGTATAACAGATATATTTTTTATATGTATACGTATACTTTTTAAAAATACTTACTAAAAATTACTTTATGATAAAATATTAATTGATATGTCAATTATTTGTAAAAGAAAATTAAATAAAAAATCAGAAAAACATTATTAACACTCTTAACATACACCATTATTTATTTAGAATTGATTTAAATTTACATTTTTATGGTAATAAATATAAAATGATTCCATATAAAAAATTAAAATAAATAATACAAACTACTATCTAACATAACACTGAAATATGTTAGATAGTAGTTTTGTTGTTGCTGTCCGAGTTATGAAAACCAAATCCCTACTACCTGTAAATAAAGAAAAGATTATTTTTGTAGTGCTAGTCCGTGGTCCTGTCATTACCCAGACAAAGCCACTTAAAAACAGCCCTGTGAGACTCTCAGAGGAATAAAAGAAAACACATTGTAGAAGAAAACTCTGACAAGCAATCTCCAAGTAACAGGGACCTCAAGTGTGCCGTGGGGATTTTAATCAGTGCAGTCGAACACGGATTCAAACCCACGAGTCTTTGAGGAGTTGTATTTGACAATGCGCATGTTTGAGGTAGACCACACGCAGCTCTGAGATGCAGCAAAGCACATGCAGAGAAAGACGGGAAAGCCATTTTCTCAGCAGTTCAGAAAGCATAAGACTGCATACATACCGAATCCTTAAGATTGACGTGACACTTGTGCTCGCACAGAAGCTGAACTATCACAGTGTCTCCGCTGGCAGCTACAGAAGAAAGAAAGAAAGAGGACAGATAATCAGAAGCAGTTCTTTATCCCTGGAGAGACACAAACAAGAGTTTAACAGCTGGCCAACAAACTCCTTAAAGAGTAATTACTGCAAACACTTTAAACTTTCCCACAGAGACTGAAACCAGGCTCATAGTGTGTGACAGCAAATATTCCCTAACAATTATTAGCGACCCCTATAAAAGGTCCTGTCCTGTTTTATTATCATTTTCATGCGGCAGACAGGCATAAATGCATCCTCCCATCATCTAAGATTTCTCTGTTTTGGAGTCCACATGAAAGCATGCTTTGCTTCTTGTTTTTAATTGCGAGATAAATGACATCCTGCCAGCAAACTTCTGACCTCCAGGTGGCTGAAAGCTCCTCTCTCTTCATGGCCTATCCCACCCCAGTTCAATCCGTAACAGCTGGCAAAATGCTCCATTATCAACAAACACGCAGCGCATTTTTTTTTCCTCCACACCACACTTTTTCTATAGAGATTGGAATGGGCTTGCTAGGGAGCAATTTTCTGAACGAAGAGTCTCTTCATAAATAAAACTATTTTGTTGTGCTTGTGTGTTTGCCCTCTGCACCTGGCAATTTGATGCACATGGTCCACAATAGCATTCTGTGCTTGGGAGTAGAGTGGCAGCAGTGAAGTCATGGGGTTAATGTTTGGAATGTTTGCACATTTACGCCACGATACCAATCTGAACAAACAATCAATCCTCAAAGAGGTCTATTAAACCAAAATATTAAAAGCAAACAAGTCATACAGAAGATAAAGCCTTTTGCTTGTCCTTGAATGACTCCTCTCAGTTAAAGTAAAGCTCACCTGCGTAATGGAGAGCCGTCCTCCCTGAGCTGTCCAGAGTATCCACCACACACTTATTCTGTAGAAAGAAGCCCATTAAATTATTTCTTCAAACACATAATCTAAAACCACCATGACATGCTCTACCCAGACGGAACAGCTAGACACCAATTACAACCTTTCAATCAAAACAGCTACACTTTTCACCAAGTAGTTTTTTTTTTGTTTTGTGGATGTGAGTTAATGATGTGCATTCCTATTAAACATTTAACAGCATGTCATGCTGGTGTTCATGGATGAACAGGCACATGGCATTTATTTGACAGGCATCATCAGAGGAGAAGTGTAATATATTAAATCTGACTGCAGCAGTGAATCAGACCTAAAATTGTGCCTAATGTGGACATCCTATTAAATGTGATTACTGACTCACAAAAATTAACCCTCTGGTCCATACTGTCACTATTAAGTAAACAGGATTCCATATGTCCTCTTAAATTCCTCAAAAAAAGCTTAATTTAACCCGTAAAGAGATTTGTTTTATCATTAGAAATGACTGGCCTTTTATTCTACTCTATGGGAAAATCAGCATAGAAAGTATTTTCATATTAAATGAACATTTCAGCAGAATCTCAAGGCATTGGGACATTAGCGCATTTGTTGTGTTTAGGAAGCCAAGTAAAGAGTTTTGGTTTATGACTGCTGGATGAAACTGAATCACTACTGTCAGCCGCTTTCATTAGCGCAGCACTTACTTCCCAGGATCTCCTGGGGAAAAAGGCTCATGAATTCAATGCCGGTCTAGCTGTGTGAAGGGAAACCCATATGACCCAGATCCAGAAACGTAAAAACATCTGTAAAGCATCCGCTTATGTTGTGATACTCTCTAAAATGGCGGTAGGCATACGTCAGGGCAGAAGAAATGTGCGCTCGCTGATGCTATGCTATTTTTGTTTTTCCACACATTAAAACATTATTCTCCTAGCATCGCAAAACTGAAGTTGAGCCACTGATGTCACATGGACTGTTTTTAATATGTTTTTTACTATGGGTTTGGAACGACATGAGGGGGGAGTAATTAATGACAGAATTTTAATTTTTGGGTGAACTAACCCTTTAAAATTCTCCATTCTCATCGACTAATTCTTGCCAATTACAGATCAAACAACTAGTTAATAGAGAGAATTGGTCACAATACTTAAGTGTTACCTAATTTATAAATGTTTAACCACATATTTGCTTTTCAGACGAAGTAAAAAAAAATAAATACTTGAAATTCTTAAAATGTATTAAAGGGGTCATATAATGTTGCTAAAAAACATTATTTTGTTTAATTCTGTGCGTTTATTGCAGTTTAAGGTGCAAAAAACACATTTTACACATTCTGTAAATTTTTCTTTTTCGTCTAAGCCCCCTCTAACCTTACTTAAACGGGTCG
>JAUMHQ010000033.1:1301389-1316231 GCA_032361165.1 Enteromius paludinosus | reverse complement strand
TGCCTTTAAAATTCTAGGATGAGGACCCTTGCTTAAGTATGATCATATTTGGGGGTCCTTTACATTTCAAAAATATTTTTATATGCTTTTATAAGGCTTGGCAGCTGATGTCAAATTATTATTATCATTAATTATAATTTTTTATAAAAAGCACAGTACTCCAGTCTTCAGAGTGACATGATCCTTCAGAAATCATTCAAATACGAGCAAAAATATAGAACGAACATCATTTGTAAGATTATAAATGTCTCTAAAAATGCTGTCTCTAAACTTTTAAAAAGTGCATTGTTTATTATGCTATTATCAGGCTCTTAGCAGTTTACTCACAACCCTTATAACATCTACTGTAGTTTCACTCTTGCCGCATATGTGCAAATATAAAGTCAAAACACTTTTTTGTTTCACCAACTTTCAAGTGCTTTGACTGCATGATTACATGCACATGATGTTAAAGGTGTGTCTAACGAGGATTGTATTTTGTCCATGACACAGATCGTTAAGTCTCTCTGCTCATATGATGCTGCTCTCTGCTTCCACATCGATATGCTGACTGCCAATGTCTTGGTTCTGCTAACCACCTCAGGGGGCTGAGAACACGGCCATAAATCACAGCTAAGAAGAAACCAGCAGGGGTCTCTCTATCCTTGCACACACTTTCAGCGCCAACACACACACACACACATTAACCCTTTCTCACACTCTCATGAATAAAAAAACACATAGAGAGAGAAAGGAATGGAAAATGTTCAGCTAGGTGGGACCTTGAATGAGTCATGAATTACGCAGATCAATGTATTTCCAAAAGCTTTCAGATATAAAGCACTTCTCTCTCACATTGTCTGTATATTACTGCTGAGTCATCCAGTCTTGTCAGGCAAAGGACCCGTGCAGAAGAATCCCTTCAAGGCTGATTTAACAACAGTATCCTCAAGAGATTTAAATCAGCATTGCTACTCTGCATTTGCAACAGAGCTTAGGTTGCAACCCTTTTTTTGTTTGGTTTTGCACCAAACAAATTTCACGCGACAGGGTCCCATTTGATCCCTTTCTTTAACATGTCTGTTCATCTCTATCCACTAATGCACCGCATGCCTCTCTTAAGCATTGTTTATTAATAAATCACAGGCTTCTCTCCTTGCGTACGTGCCTCATTGCTGTCATACTAATTTGGAATTCAGCTGCCCGTAATGTAGTCACATTATAGCTGGATCTCCAATAATGCATCACAGTAGGCTGGTCCTGTATAAGGGCGTGCTCTGCAGCATTACTGGTGGCCTGCATTGAATTTTAAACCGCACTGCTCTGCATGGCCACAAAAGCACCTTGAGCGACAGGCGATCTGCTCCTCAGAGATGATTTGCACATTTTGAAGGGATGGTCTTTACTTGGAGCTGGACGGTAGAGACATAAGGTCACTAAGTTCAATAGCTTTTCTGCTGCTGCTCTGAATGATTGCTCAGTGCAGGCTAAATCTGGCTACACATTAATGCTCAGACACAAACCCAATAACAAAGCAAATAGAATAAGATTTGTAATTAATTGGTAATATCTAATTTTAGTCCTCTCAGAGGGAGAAATTCATCGTCCTCTCACGGTTCAATAGGATTGGCTTGGAACAATGCGATGAATCATTGTGAATTTTTGGTGATATGATTAAACTCTGTGCTGAGCAATTGGAAATGTTGGAAATTAGCAGTTGCTAATGCTGGATGTCTGTGTAAGGTCGAAATGACTTTCGCTGCACAGTTACAAATGGTTGAATTATCTACAGCAGCTGCGGTTCTGGATCGATCACTTACCATCTCAACACTTGAGCAGCTTCACAATGCATACTCAGATAGAAAACAATAATACTTAAACTTTAAAATCATTGCATTGTGCATTCTTGATATTTTTTTATATTTTGAGTCTGTTTGCAGCAGTTCAACTTATTTTGCTTGGGTTGTATTAGAAAAAGGGAGATATAAGCAGTCCTTTAGGTTACCATATACTGTATATTGGCCATGTGAAGCAAATAAAGTTAAAGTTAGAACTGCACAGCAAATAATATATAATATACAGAATATACTGGAATCCCTTCATGCAAGATCATACAATAAAAGTAATATAATGTAAATAAAATTACTGAATATTATTTATTTTATTATATATAATTGTATATTGTATTTAATGTATTTTAAATAACACTATAAAATAAGATGCTACGATCAAAGAAATTGCTTGAAAATATATTTAATTGATTATTGCTTTTTTATTTTTTAAATTTGTTTTGTTATATTACTTACTAACTTGCTTGTGTTTCAGCAAACCCATAGTAAAAGGATGGCATCTTAACGTTTTAAATCGAGACATTTATCTTCAATAAGTTCTACAGACATCTATGTTTTACAGTGCAAGGAACACTGAAAAACAAACGCCTGCTCGGTTATTTCTTGTAAAAAATACAATAAATTCTAAGTATCATTTAATTTCAGATTTTCAGCAAAGTCACATCGAAATAGCGCCATCGAATAGACGGATTAGCACACTACAGTCCAGCTAAATGCCCTTGAAAGTGTCTGATACTGGCCGCTGTCCTTGGTGCTGACTGTAGACGCGCAGTCAGTGATTGGGCTGCGTGCTCAGACTCTGTCCAGAGTAGCAATGATGTCACGTCCACTGTAACTGTAGCCCTATACCCCTAAATGCAATTCTAACCAAACCAGACAATCTCTTAATATGTTTGGAAGAATCTCTACGTTTAAGCGTTTCACATCCACCCATGGCGCGAATAATTGAGCTTTAGGGCTTCATATTCGTTTTACAGAGAACTGTAGCTGTACATTTGAACTGAATTTTGATGGCTGATAAAACGTAGGTCTACCGATCGTGTATCACCTAGATGAAACACCGCAAATACGTCACAAACTTTAGTGATTTAGTCTAAAAAGTCTTTAAAAGTAAATTGTAGAACATAAAACGTTTTTGAAAGTTATTTTTTTAATATATCGCACACTGAATTGGCCTCCCAAGCACTAGTTAAGTGTCACCAGGAAGCTAAAGATAAGTGTAGCAAGCAGGACCCTCCCTCCCCGTCGAATCAATGGTCCAGTCAAAACAAGCCTGAGCTTTTTCGCAACAGCGCCTAGAGTATATAAAGGCAGGTAGAGCGACTATCCAGCGCTGAGAGAGCCACACACCCTGCACCTATACACTACTTTACCTCACTCTTCTGTTCATCTGCACGTTCACACCCCGTCCGTCCGGATGAGTTATCCGATAGACACTATAGGAAGCCCCTACCGGAGGGTGATGGACACCAGGACGAGCTACTCGAGCCCCTCCAGCGGGTTCCGCTCCCAGACCTGGTCGCGGGCAAGCCCCAGCTCTTCTTCCTACAAGAGGACCTTCAACGCCCCGGTGGCGCGAGCTTACGGCTCAACAGTTCTGAGCTCCACCGACAGCCTCGATTACACCCAGACCTCCATCCTCAATGGAGACTACAAGCGCTCCAACGAGAAGGAGCAACTCCAGGGACTCAACGACCGCTTTGCCGGCTACATCGACAAGGTGCACTTTCTGGAGCAGCAGAACAAGCAGATCGAGGCGGAGATCCAGGCACTGCGGCAGAAGCAAGTGTCGCAGTCTCAGCTGGGCGAACTTTATGACCAAGAGCTGCAGGAGTTGCGCTCCATGCTGGAGCAGATCCATCACGAGAAGGCGCAGATCCAATTGGACACCGAGCACATCGACGAAGACATCCAGCGCCTCAGGGACCGCTTCGACGAGGAAGCGCGCATCAGGGAAGATACGGAGGCGATAGTCCGTGCCCTGAAGAAGGACATGGGTGACTCAGCACTCGTCAAAGCCGAGCTGGAGAAGAAAGTGCAGTCCCTGCAGGACGAGATCGCGTTCATCCGCAACAACCACCAAGAGGAGATCAGCGATCTGCTGGCGCAGGTGCAAGCGTCGCAGATCACCGTGGAGAAGAGGGACTACCAGAAGGCGGATATCACCGAAGCGCTGCGGGAGATTCGCTCGCAGCTGGAGGGCCACTCGACGCAAAACCTCCAGCAGGTGGAAGACTGGTTCATGTGCCGCTACTCCAAACTCACGGAGGCCGCCGAGCAAAATAAAAGCGCCATCAAATCCGCACGGGACGAGATCGCAGACTATCGCCGTCAGTTACAGTCCAAAACCATCGAGTTGGAGTCCGTCCGAGGAACCAAAGATTCTCTGGAGAGGCAGCTGAACGACATAGAGGACCGACACAACAACGACCTTGGCAGCCTTCAGGTACATAAATAATAAGTATAGTCTGCCATTTAAACAAGAAGTGAGTTTGTTATGCAAAACTGGTTGTGCATTTTAAAAAGTGCTTTAAAGTTGAAAAACAAATATGTGAATAGTTTTGATAAAATATTGTTGCTCGGTTGCTACTGAAAGCTCATATTGTTAGAATACTATTCTGAATATTGTGGTGAACAATTATTGCAGCCTTGCTGCGGTTGTACTGTAGTGCATCATAAATCAATATGGCTTTTAAATGTGCTGCTGCTGTCATCAGTAATGAAATCAAGTCTGCATGGCTGTGTAACGCCTTTTCTTTTGAGCTCACTATGGAAAGCAGAGAAACTGACCAGTCATCCACACAAGGATTTGCATATGATGCTTCATTACATCATGGGTGCAGTTGAATGGTGTTGGAAAGGGTTAAGGAGAGGCAGACACCCACAATGCAGTCTCTCCCTGCTCTTTGCTGAGTCAGAGCAGAGGCAGGGTTCTCTCATTGGCTGTGTCCTGGAATCACCTCATACACATAGACTGAATGCACCTACTGGTTGCCCTTGAAGCTATACAGCGATACTGTGAATTGCAATTTAACTGGTGCTGTAAGATCGTTAGAATCATATACACAAAAAGTTCCTTGAAGCATGCTAGCAATATATTTATATAAAGAAATTATTATCTTGAGAATACAATAGTTTCTTTCTGACTTTAGCAACAGATTTATCTGACTAAACTTTCACAATATTGTGTCTGATGCACCAGGAAACCATCCACCAGCTGGAGAATGAACTCAAGAGCACGAAATGGGAGATGGCACGACATCTTCGTGAATATCAAGACCTCCTGAATGTCAAAATGGCACTAGATATAGAAATTGCTGCATACAGGTAAAATTGGGAAATATTTAGCATATGAGTATGATCTAAATACCTTTTATTTTTAGTTAGTGGCATTCTACTTTATTATTTAAAATAGGCATTGCTATTATTAAATTGTATATTTTGTTAAATATTTATATTATTATTTAAATATTATATTATATTTATTTACAATTACCATTTAACACATTATTATTTAAATATTTATTAATGCAAATATGAGGATAAGAAAATTTCATTCAGCAACAAAAAAAAAGAAAGCACTTAATTTACCCTTAATCTGTATTAATTTGGCAAATTACGTAGCCATGCATATTTCAGAGAAATGTCTTCACATACAATTTCAAAAAGCCTAAATTGCAATTCTGTCTTTTCCTTTATGTAGAAAACTTCTTGAAGGAGAGGAGAGCCACTTTAGCACTTTCCCATATCGCCAGTCTGTCTCCAAAGGCCCCAAGCTCAAAAGTGAACCTCCCAAGCTTAAAGTGCAACACAAGTTCGTAGAAGAGATCATCGAGGAGACCAGGGTGGAGGATGAGAAATCTGAAATGGATGAGGCTTTGGCTGAGATGGCAGAAGAGTTGTCCGCTGCCAAAGGAGAAGAAGAAGAAGGCGAAGAGGAGGGAGAGGAGGAAGAGAGTAAGGATGAAGAAGGTGGTGAGGAGGAAGGTGAGAAAGAAGAGGAAGGTGAAGGTGAAGGTGAGGAGGAAGCAGAAGCAGAGGAGGAGGTGGTTGCCTCTAGCCAAGCCAAAGTAGCCTCCGGAGCCCCTGCTGAGGATGAAGAGGAGGGAGAGAAAGAGGGAGGTGAAGAAGAAGCAGCAGAAGAAGAAGAAGCTGGAAAGGGTGATGAGGAGGGAGAGAAGGGAGAGGAGGAAGAGGAGGGGGAGGAGGAAAAGAAAGAGGATGATGCAGAGGAGGAAGCAGAGGAAACTAAAGCCCCTGAGGCAAAGGCCTCTCCTGAGAGTGAGAAAGCAGAGGAGAAACAAACCAGCGGAGGAGAAGAAGAAGCAGAGGAAGAGGGTGATGAGAAAGATGAGGCAGATGCAGGTAGCGACAAAGGGTCACCTGGTGAAAAAGAACCAGAAGCAAAGGAGCAGCCTAAGAAAGTAGAAGCAGAAGCGCCAAAGGAAGACAAGAAAGGAAAAGAGGAGAAGGAGGAGCCCAAACCTGAGAAGGAGAAAGCAACTGTGACAGAAACCAAGACGGAGACATCTAAACCAGAACCTCCCAAGAGCGAAAAGATCGAAAGCCCGAAGGAGGCACCTAAGACAGAGGCTCCAAAAAAGGAAGCCCCCAAGGCCGAGAGCCCTAAGAAAGAAGAACCTAAGGCAGAACCACCCAAGAAAGAAGCCCCAAAGTCAGAACCACCGAAAGCAGAAACTAAAGAAGATTCCCCAAAGCCAGCAGACGAGAAAGCCACTAAAAAGAGTGAACCAGAAAAAGAGCCCGAAGACAAAAAGAAGGAGGCCACTGTGAACGGAGACACGGGCAAGAAAGACGAGAAGAAAGAGTCAGATAAAAAGGAGGTGATCTCCAACGGAGTGGACGAGATCCCAACCAAAGACGAAACCAGCCAGAGGGTGGTGATCACCAAGACGGTGGAGACCATCACCACAGAAGACGGTGGAGTCAAACAAGTCACAAAAACTGTTACCGTCACCGAGAAAGGAGAGGAGGTGGAGGAAACCGTCCAGGAGAAGGTGGTCTCCAAAACCGTGGAGAAGCAGGTAGTGAAGGCCACCGAAGCAGATTAAACCCTAGCGTCCAGCTATAACCGACCGAAGAGGAACCTGGGAGGAAGCAAATCAAGCAATCAACACAAAACTAACATAATGAAGAAATCATAACGCTCAACAGATGTATTACATTAACCACACTGAAACAAACACAAGCATAGAGAGAAGCCATAAGATGCGGCAAGCTAAAAAATGCATGTTGAGTGATAGCTTTAAATGGGTTCTGCTGCATATGCGATCCAGAACGCCAGGGAATCACATTCACTTTCGTTCAAATTGCAATACCTGGGGGAGGGGAGGGGGGGTTGGCGGTCACTTGAATGTGGCATCTGCATGCCAGCTCAGGGGGGAGTGCGCTCCTCGTTTTTTTGAAATAGAAAAATAACCACCCTACTTGTATGTGTGATAGTAATATAAATTATGGGCAGAGTGGTGGGTAATGACATTTACTGTGAATTAGAGCAAGGAGGGATATATAGACAAGTGTTCTGACAAAAGTAGCCTTATAAATATTATTGTGAGGACACTAACTGAGCCAAAATGTAAAAAAAAAAAAAAGTAAAAAAAGGACAAAGACGATGGTGAAAATAGCCCATGGACATATACACTCAGTACATAAAGCAACTAAGAAACTCTTAGCCTTAAACATGCTTTTTACCGTTGTCAGTTATGTTTACCTAAAGAGTGCGTTTGAAAATAAACCCGTCAATGCGCACATGCATTCTTGTATGCATAGAATTGACTTGAATTCAACTACTTACCGTTAATGAGGTGCTACCGTTTGCAGTCCCATGTCATCTGAATGAATTTCTCAGCAGCATTTGCTCAATAAACACCATATTAAAATACACTATTTACTTTGTCTTTGTCTTTTTCCTCAGGTGTTTGGGGTTTATTGGTATGCATGCATTTTTATTTATGTTACTTGTGAGTCTGGTTTATACATTTGCATACTTTGTAAGTGATGAAAAAAAATACAATGCTACATATGACAGTCAACAAATTCAAAAGACGAAGAAGGAATTCTAAATATCCTAAAAAAAAAATCAAAGTGTTATATATATATGCCTAATTTCTAGCTAATACATTTTAAAGTGATATCAGTCCACTTGGAAGAAGACAGAACAGCCATCTTACAAGACACTTTAACCGTTTATCAGGTCGGGTGACTAAAAAGTGACAGTAGTGATGACGCTTCATAAAACAGGTAATATATGTTGTTAGAATACATACATTTAAAAATTGAAAAACTTATTGAGAATCATCACATTTTAGTTCTTTACAAAATCAGCAACTTAAAGATGCTGCCTAGATTGATTTACATTGATATGTACATTAGTTTTATTGAATGTTTTGTTCAATCAGCTTTAAAACATCACAACATGACAGTAATTGGTATACTAGCAGCTGAATGTGAGGATTTATGTGAACATGTTGCTGTATTGCAGGTCAAGAGCGCACCATCAGAGGTATACAACACTGCAACATCCAGAAACATTCGTCTAAAGGCATTCATTCATTTAAACTGACAAACTTCTCACTATTACTGGCACTAATATCCAGAATACTGAAATGATCATTTGTAAATGATGTTCATATGTTCATAGTTTCTGCATATAGTGTATATACACAGATTCATATCCAGCTGTATAGTATGTTAGTACACCTATCTGTTTATCACGCTGATAGTATTTAGCAATCTGTATTGCCCTATCTGTATATTCATTGTACATTTGTAACATAGGGGAAATTGTATATCTTGCACTGGTTAGATGCTAACTGCGAATTGTACCTTGCATGTGACAATAAAGTTGAATCTACTGTAATCTAATCTGATCTAATTGTGGACTGTTCAAGGCATCAGTAATGTTAATTGAGCATTTGCATATGACACATAATTTACAAAAATAAACTGATATAACTGCATTAATCAAATTAGTTTGTTGTCTTTTCTGTCTATTCAAAAACATTTTCAGGAATATTTATATAATCAGCCCAAGGCATAATTCCCTGATGCTGCTACGAAGGACTCTAAATGTGCAACTCATGTTTTGTGAATTATTTGTGCAGCACAAGTTGTGAAATTAGAGACTACACTAAAAATGTAGTTCTCAGTTCTGCAGCAGTTTGTGTCATCTCATCTTGTACTGTGTCTATGTACTACTAATATATACAATTCTGGAAAGTGTTTTCCAGGCATATACCCTATCCATGGTCACTACAGCGGACAGCTACTGTATTTGGAAGCCATTTAGTAGCATTATGTCCCTACCACCAACTGGTGAACCCCCAAAGTGTTGTCTAAAGTTCCAATTAATTTAATATTAATTAATGTTTTTTGTTTTTAGATATTGCATAACATATTCAAGACGGCGGCGGGAAAAGAGGATGCCCCATGTAACTTGACTGAGCGTTTAATATTTTTATTCTCAGAAAACCAGACAGATATTTTTCAGTTCAATAGGATGTCAGAAATAGATTCATACAGATTTCAAAAATATTTGTTTATGTACATTTTTTTCTGTGACAGAAAATATATCTTTCCACTACAGAAGAAGTCATGCACCTAAAATTCATAAAACTCTAGGCATATATACATGTTGTATGAGTGCAGATTTATGTGTGCATGGTTGTGTTTGAGTGTGTGTACTTGTGTGTGTTTGTATTGGTGCAAACCTGTGTAGCCAACCACCCCTGCCCTACAGACACCAGGCCCATACACAAACACACACTCACATTTCTGTGCCATCATGACATAGCTTTTTGTTCCTGGAGGTTCTTTTCACGTTTTCACATAGTGAACCACACATTTATTTCTATTGATTCACTTTGATGGCTTCGATGCATGGTGTCTACTACAGTGGACATATATGTAACTCCTTCAAAACATAAAATATTGACAATTGTTGGCACAATTTTTCACTTGTTTAAAAGTAAAAACAATGTAAAAATGTGTTTTGCTTCATTAGCTTCATTAGTAATATTCATACGTCAGAGGGATAAACTTGTCTTTAGTATACTGTCAATTTTATCTCCTGATGTATATGTACAGTACATATGTGTTTTCTGTAAAGCACTGTTTTATATGGTTCTACACAAATAAAGTTTTGCTTTTTTAGAAGTATCTTTGAAAACCTAAAAGATGTTAAAAGATGTGTACAAGTACAAAAACAGTGAGTGAGTAAATCTCTTAATAATTGTCTCACTGGAGTTTTATATTTTTTTAAGCCCACATTAGGCATTTTGCATCATTTTTTTATTAAATCCACAACCTTTTTTCTAACACTTAAAATTGTTAGACTCATACCTTTTATATTAAAAGTTTCAGATTTGCTTTAAATATCTAAAGGCATTCATTAAACTAAGCAGATATTAAGAGAATTCTGGGTAGAGAAGCTATTACAAATGAGTACACCCACAAATAATATCAAGAAAAAGTAAGCAAATGTTTTTGATCATCAAGAGGCATGTTTTTATTGCATGGCAGCAAAGATTTCCTATTTTACAATCTATTGCAAGACTTATGCTTCATTCAAAAATATAGTCTACTTCACGAGCATACATTCACTCATATACGTAGATCATCTCAGTAACATCAGACAATCTTCATGTTTTAAAAGCTGATAAAGTTGACTGTGATTTCAAATGCTCTGAGCACCATTTATCAAGGCATATTGATAGTTACAGACTGAAGGAGAACTAGAGAAGCAGGTCAGGTTATTGGTATTTGTGCTGTTATAAATCCGACTCATTACTTCTTCCCCTTTGGTTTCTCTGCCTCCTCCTTTGCCTTTTCCTGCTTCACACTTTCCTTTTTCTCACTCTTGCCTTTCTCACCTTCGTCTTTTCCCTTAGGCTTTTCTGGCTCTGCCTTTTCCTTAGCTTTGGGTTTCTCTGGCTCTTCGTTGCTTTTATCCTTTGATTCTGGTTCAGTTACAGGTTTAGTTTTTTCCTTGGCTTTCTCTTTGGCTGGTTCAGGTTTGACTTCCTCTTTGGCTTTTTCAGCCTTAGGCTCAACTTTTTCCTTCTCGGTTTCCTTTTCTTCCTTGTCTTTTTCTATTTTAGTGTCTTCCTTTTCTGCCTCTGTATCCTCTTTGGCATCCTCAGCACTTGCGTCAGCTTTCTCCTCGCTTTTCTCCTCTGCAGCCACTTCCTCCTCCTCACCTTTCTCTCCCTCTTCCTGCTCTCCCTCTTCCCCACCTCCCTCTTTTTCATCTCCTTCCTCTTCTTCCCCTTTAACATCTTCCTTTTCTTCAGTCTCCTCTTCCTTCTCTCCTTTTTCCTCTCCTTCTGATGCAGCTTCCTCCTCCTCTGCTGCAGCTTCCTCTTCCTCTGCTCCGGCTTCCTTTTCGTCTTCCTGTTCAGCCCCTGTGTTAAATATTAATTTAGTAATGCACTTTTAGACAGTATTTACAATTCCTAATTTAGGACAACAATATCTGTATCTTACCTTCCTCTTCCTCCTTTGTTTCCTCTTCTTCCTCCTCCTCCTCTTCCGCTTCCTTTACTTCCTCCTCTTCCTCTTTCTCCTCCTCCTCTTCTTCTTCTTCTTCCTTAGTAGGACTGGCAGCAGCTTGTTGAGCTTGACTGGATGTGATGGCCTCATCAACTGAGAGAGATGCACTAACCAGGCGAGATCCAAGCAGGTAGGGGGTGCTAGAGCTCAGGGTGGACAGCGAGAACATGGGTCGGGAGTAAACAGGACCAACAGAGTAACCACCGACCAATCCCCCCACACCCACATTAAAGCGAGACTCCTCCCCCTCAAGCAACTTCCTGCAAAAAACAAAAAAGACCATGTGACGAATTGGATGCACTGACAGGAATCTAAAAATCAGATTTTATATTAGTCGTTCAACCTGTAAGCAGCTATTTCAATATCAAGTGCCATCTTGACATTGAGAAGATCCTGGTACTCCTTAAGGTATCTCGCCATTTCACCCTTAGTAGCTCGAAGCTCATCTTCAAGGTCACTGATTGTATCCTGCAGGAAAGGATGGATGTCAAAATAATGGTTTGCGAACTTAAATTACTTAAAATAGTGCTTGTTAGAACTAACCTGCATAGCTGCAATCTCTGAACTCTGCTTGTCCTCCACCTCCCTGAGTTGCTTCTCCATGGACTCGTTTAGCCCCTTGCAGGCATCGATCTCAAGGATGCATGCCTGAAGTTGGCGGCGATACTCTCCCGCTTCATCTTTGGAGTTCCTCACCGCGTCAGTGTGGTGCACCACGCTTTCCGTCAAGTGGCCCATCTTCCCACGGAACCATTCTTCAGCTGATTGGATGTTCTTGGCTGCCAGCTTCTCGTACTGGGCTCTGATGTCGCGCAGGGCGCTGGACAGATCAGGCTTGGCGGTTTCTGCCTCGATGGCGATCTGGGCTCCATATTGAATCTGGGCCTGCATCTCTGAGATCTCACTCTCGTGGACCTTCTTCAGGAACGACAGCTCATTTAGCAACGTATCAACCTTCTTCTCCAGCTCCACCTGAGCCAGAGTGCCGTCATCGGCCTCCTTGCGGGCCTCCAGGAGCCTGCCTTCGGTGTCCTCGCGGGCGACAACCTCTTCCTCGTAGCTGGCCTGCAGGTTCCGCAAGGCATTTTCCATACTCTCGCGGTGGCTCAGCGCAGCCTGCCTCTCCATACGGGCCTCCTCGACGGCGGCTCTCAGAGTACGGATCTCTTGCTCATATAGGCCCCTCAAGCGGGAAGGCTCCACGTGCCTTTGCCTCAGCAGGAGTAGCTCAGCCTCCAGGGCACGGTTCTGCTGCTCTAGTTCATGGACGCGCTCAATGTAACCGGCGAAGCGGTCATTGAGCTCTTGCATCTGGGCCTTTTCCTGGGTTCGCACTTGCCGGAATTCAGAGCTTACCTGGGCGGCATGGCTGATGTCCATGTCCACGGTGCGGCCAGGGCTGCTCAGCAGCAGTCCGGCGGAGGTCCTTCCGGGGGAGGCATAGTGGAGGCGGCTCGAGGAGAGAGAAGGGGGATGGCCGGAGAAAGTGGTGCGAGAACGACCACGCTGAGAAACCCGAGGGCTGCTCTCCACATACCAGCGCTTGTACGAGGACGAGAAGTAGGGGTCAAACCCGACGGCACTCATGGCTCCAAGGACAAGCTGCTCTGTGCCTCAGTACCACAGTCAGCTCGATCAGCTCTCAAACACTGATCTGCTGCTCCTACCGCAGTCAGTGCAGCTTATATAGCCAGAAAGGAGCTCTGACGCAAGTGATTTTCTAAACTCTGACAATGCAGTATCAATAGCAGAGAGAGAGAGAGAGAGAGACAGCAAGAGCTATGTGCAGCTGTATGTGCTAGTATAATACAATTTTGCTAAGAAACTGTGAGATTTTTGCTTTGAAAGTATCATAAAACAAAATGCTATATTCATACATGTTTAAGTATACGCACTGCGACTTCCACCAAGGTCAGTATTTACATAAGAAGCTAAAACTAAGCAAAGCGTGCTTTGCATTGCACCACGATATAATTTGTAATTTAATTATGAACTAATAAGGGTATGTAAATGGCTAATATATATACATACCACACACAGTGCAGTTTCCACTGCAGATACAGAGATGAAAGCTGGAGGAGGAGAGGGAGAGAGGAGGGGGTAGAAAAGAAGTGAGGAATGGTTACAGCTCTATTTTCAGTGCTTTACCTGAGGAAACACACCATTGCCTCTGCTGGATATGAGAAGTAGTGCATATACACATAAAAAAAAGAAGTGAAAGTTTCTCCTTATGCAGACTGGATGTTTTTTTTTATTATTATTTCTAAATAGTGTTGAAAAAGAGTTTACACTTTAATGACTAGCAATAATGAACTTCATAATAAACTAAATTAGTCGTTTTTAATAAGACTGCTATGTTTTTATTGCAGGCAAACTTAAATGTTGCACAAACGTTCTTTAATTAAATTTTTATATATATATATATATATATATATATATAATACTTTATGACATTAAGAAGTTCATTACAGCTGGCTAATAAAAGTTTAACAGGATACTTAAATCCTCAGTGACCCAAAAAAGCCTGGAATCTCTTACTGTGCTACACATTATGTGGCCTCTGCATGGGCTACAGTGTTTACTGATGGCCATTGAGATTACTCCGACTTACTCTGATCTTTGCACTTTTATTCCACACTTCTCAGTTTAAAAGTCATGTTGCTATTTTGAATCTGTTCACGACCTCTGCCCTTCGAGCAGTAGATAGATATCCGGTCCGCCCCCTTACACGTGAGAGTCAGTTGGTAAGTTGAGCTGTCATTCTAAAAAGTTAAACATTCTGATTGGTTCAAAGCAGAATAGATCTGACATATATGAAGGGCCACATACCAGAATGCTATAAAAAGAGCATAGCACAGGCACGCAGGGCTTACTGTGTCACAGAGTTTGTGCACTACTGCAAGGAGGGTTGTGTTTTGTGGGTTTGGTTTTTGGAAAATACTGTATTAAAACCCAAGTTCGTTCAAAATGGCTGCTGCTCATCGTCTAGTGATTGTACGCCACGGCGAGAGCTCCTGGAACCAGGAGAACCGTTTCTGTGGCTGGTTTGATGCAGACCTCAGTGAGAAGGGTCTGGAGGAAGCCAAGCGTGGTGCTCAAGCCATCAAAGATGCAGGCATGAAGTTTGATGTGTGCTATACTTCCGTTCTAAAGCGTGCTATCAAGACTCTGTGGACCATCATGGAGGTCACAGACCAGATGTGGCTGCCTGTAGTGCGTACCTGGCGCCTGAATGAACGTCACTACGGTGGTCTGACTGGTCTGAACAAGGCAGAGACGGCAGCCAAGCACGGAGAGGAGCAGGTCAAGATCTGGCGCAGGTCATTTGATATCCCCCCTCCTACTATGGATAAGGACCATCCATACCATAAGATCATCAGTGAGGTAAGAGAAAGAGATCAGATGTTAAATATAAATATAAAAAATATAAAATAAACAAGAAG
>JAUMHQ010000033.1:1282262-1297008 GCA_032361165.1 Enteromius paludinosus | reverse complement strand
ACGAACCTATCTGGGACCTGATTATTTGTTCCGTGGCTTTTGGTCAGAGCAGAGATGTTGTCGCTGAACTAAAAGGTAGGTTTTTTGTGTTTATTTTAACAACCTGATCATACGGTCTTCTGGATATTATTAGACTAATCTGACGAACTACACACTTAACTGTGAAACGTTATTTTAATGCTATGTTAGCTAGAGTTACTCTCAGATGGGTTCATCACTTTTTGAGGTCCTCCTGAAACATTTCCGTTGTGGTCCGCCCGTGCTGTTTGCAGCGTTTCTGTGTTTGCAGCGCGTTCGTGTGTTTGCAGTGCCTGTGTTGTCAAACTGATGAAGGCGTTTTCTTAATGTGTTGTCATTTTTTTCTGTTTGCATGTGTTTTTTTCTGTTTGCATGTGTTTTCTCTCAGCCACCATACACCAGACAGTTTGAGACGTTTTGACATGTTGAGCTTGTTGACCCATCTAAAAATGAGCACCGTGTAGCAGATAAAGTCTGACTATTCGGAAGAGGATGGGGGAAAGGTGACCTTAGTGTAATAAAAGCAACCTTAGTGAAAATAAGACTTACTTAAATCACATAAAAAATATTGCTACCTACCCTGAACAACTGAATATTATTTCAACTCAATAAAAAAATAAAATATAGAAAAAGTAGGATGCATCTTGAATTTATACATGAAGAAATAGCATGCACAAGCATATCACTCTCAAAACAGTAACATGTACAAAGACTAAACAGCACCAAATGTGTTTTCATGTTGGCTTTAGAATTACAGAAACGGCTCCCTACACTGCCATGTGAAGCTCATATTATAGTGGAAAGGAAAACATTCAGCTGTCTATTTGAATAATAAATTACAGCAGGCATCACAGGCTAAACCATCACTGACATGTCCTTTGCCTACATATGCTGAAACCGGTAATGAGAGAAACGTTGTCAGAAAATGCTAGAAAAGAGCAGGCCGTTGAAACGTCTCCTCAGGAGAAAGGTCTTGCCCAGAGACTGATAAATGTTAATCACCTGACATTAGCAGCAAGAGACGGGTCACGGCAATCAACCTGGTGAATACACTGAAATGACAGGGAAGATAGGGCACTGAGTGCAAATGGAGAGAGTGCGAACGAGGTCAATATTCACTTAATTTCTTTGCAATAGTACTTTATAAAAACATTCTGTTAGTGTTAGCGGTTTGGCGTGTTATCTACTCGCTGTTTATTACAGGTGTCTCCCTGCAGCTAATTACAAAGGCCTCTTTGTGAGCATAGTTGGAAAACTTTCAATACCCTGCCCAGAATTTGGCAAAGCAATTAATGCGTTTGCTAATTGGATGCCTGTGCATGTGGGTCTTCTTAAATGCCTCTTTCTTCTCAAATCAACACTCATCTTCCCTCTGTGAACTGACAGTAATTGCTGACTTGAGCAGTAGGGGAGTCATCAGCTACTCTTGCTGTCAATATCTCTATTCAGAATGGAGTGAGTAAGTACAAGGTTAAAACCAGACCCCCACAGTGGGCCGCATTAAACCTCCAACCTGGAAGAAAACTGTGTTTGATGGACTACTAGGTCCCTAGATGAGAATGATTTCAGCACATTTTAACCGGTTTGAATTTTCATTTTAGGATGGGAACTTTAATGCTTTTAGCGCTAGGGAATGTTACAGCCAGTTCTTTATTAAAACAGGACTAATACACAAACTCATTTAACCTTCATGAGCTTTGAAGCGCAGAAACTTTTATACTGTTTGGTTTACATCGTCTAATCGTCCTGCATTTCATAAAAACAGGGAATTTTAGAACAGAAACAGGTGCCAGAATGTCAATAGCAATTGTTGAAGTTTCATGTTGGAATATCTACATACATCTTTGCCATCTTATCGCGTTCGGAGTAGGCAAAGTGATTCTTTAGCAAAGGACAACTAACCAATCACATTCTACCCCAATGTTTATCTCATTAAATAATCATGAGCTTTGAAACCTGCGAGCTGTTTTGTTTCCATCTCAGTCTTTCCCTGGGGGAAACATTATTCAAAATCTCTAACAGCGATGAGAAACGAGTTGAGTGACCAAGACAATGTTAATTTTGTTATAGCAACAGCGGATCTATGCTGTGTTTTCAGTGGTGCCACTACTGACACCTAAAAACTAATTATATATTAATGTGTGTGTAAATCAGTTTGTTGAGTATCTATGTAGTGAATGATTTTCAATCCTTACCGACCTTGCAAATATGCCATTTACATCCCTATTAACACAAATCTTGTGCCGTTTGCAGCACTCTTTATTCTAGCATGACATCAATGGCATGGCTCAAGGACGTTATTTATACCACTAGAGGGCACTGTCGCGCTTGTTGAGGTAAATGCAGTACAAAAGATTTCCAAGGTCCAATCACTTAATAACTACATGAAAACCTTCAGCATCACTCTTATTATAATATAACCATAATAACTCACTTCAAAGGGATATAACCATTTGTAACATATACTTATAATACCTTCCATCTTCAGCTTCAATGCACCTTCGTTTCCGTAGGTTTTGACATATCGATCAATTAATCTATTCTGCCGATGGCCAATAAACATTTACAACAGGTAAACACGTTTTACAAGCACAAATCCCTGTTTGCGGTGCGTGCATCAACAAGAACACATCGCTAGCAAACTACTCATATCAATTCTAATGGAGTTTGCTCTTGCATCCTATTTTATTGTAGGCTATGTTGTTAACATTTTTGCTTTGTAGATTGTTCGGCCTCTTTTGTACATTGATGCTTTAACAATATTGCATGTAAAACATTCAAGCAAAAAAAAGTACTTTGAAGTTTAAATTGAAATTCTTACACCGCCCTCCCAGTTTAGCAGCATTTGGCAGTCAGAGAGAGAGAGAGAGAGAGAGAGAGAGAGAGTATCATGACTCACTGTGCCTGTCGCTGCGGAACCCAAAGAGCAGACGAAAGCACGAGGGATACTCACTGTGGACTTCATGGATGAGAGAAAGGACCGTTTTGATAGAACAAATTTTTATTTCTTCTTTCCTCACATTGTTGAAGTTAATGGCTTGTTTTTCTTCGTCAACTATGACGGGTGATGCACACGACGGCTGGACTACAGTTTAATTTCTTTAAGTGTATTAATAACAGTTGAAGGATATATTGCCGTTTAACTCGATTCTTATTTACGTAAACGTTCCTAATTCTTTTTTTTTTTTAAATCTCAGATAGCCTATTGTCTATTAAAAGTCACTTTATTTGTAACCCCTCGCTCCTTCTGGAATTACAGTGTATTTGACATCATTATGAAGCGCTGCCGAGCCTCAGAGGCGATGTTCAACTTTCCTCTGAGATTCTCCACACAGCTGTGCAAACTGAGGCTTATTTAGACGGATCACACATCCACGACCACCAGACAGCTTTTAACAGCAAACACTTGTGGCGCGGAACTACGAATCTGTGACTTTTTATTGGACGGCACTTCTATGTTTTTAATATTTGAGGTGCTTGTCAGACACTTTGGAAGACATAAACCCCACGAAACAGACCGTGGCTGTCAAGATGACAACGTTTAGTAACTGCACCGCGGGAGAGACTCATTTTGAGGTGCTCGGAGGGGGTAACATATAACCGCTACGTTGTTTCTTGCTTTGAAAGAGATGAAGGCTGCGTTTATTGTCCTGTAGACCTTAAGGAAGACTTGTCGGGGAGAAAACACCGACCCGTTCCCTTCTCCATCCCCGACCAACTTCAGAGGAACTGAAGATGCTGCGTCTCAGCCCAGCTGGGCTCATATTGTTCATGCTTTGCAGAGGTGAGTCTCTCGGAGTAACAGGTGAAGACCTGCATGCTACATCTTTCACTTCCCATGCTAAATTCTTATGTATATGGTAATGAATGCACAGGCTCTGTTCTTCATCACATAGTGGCTATTATGGTGCTACTTCATGTTGTGTGAATCAATATGATTACAGATTGCCAGAGGTGCTCTTGACATGTAATTGATGACTGGTTGTAAAGCAATTGAAGGTGGGTTCTGAGTAGCCATGGTTAAATGTGCTGAATATACAATCACCATATGGATTTTAAACTAGAAGAGTGATGGAAACTAATGACACTGCTTGGAAATTAAGAATATGCTGCACTAAAACACTTCACAAATGCTACTATCCATTTGTTTTACATTATAGCAATTAAGTATTCTTTGGATTTAAGCAGTTAAGCCCCTCATGTTGTTCCCAAACCTGTATGACTTTTTTTTTTTTTAAATAGGACCAGATCCAGATTTTTTTCCCCAACAGTGAAAGTTAGCATTCTTCTTTTGAGTTGTACAAAAGAAAGAAGTTGACGTGAGGATGAGTAAATAATAGCAATTTTAATTGTGTGAACAATCAGTTCACTAAAAGTTTTGTCAACCAATGATTCATCCTCAAACTGTTTCACCTTAACCTGTTCATATAATCTTTGAATGTAATGTAGGTAGACAGGCTTGGCATGTTCTCTTGGACTGCTTATTAATGATAGATAGTTAAAAATAAGTGGAAATAAGTTTAGTTGAGATGCCAGACGAATCACAGTGCTATTGAGGCAAGCAGCTGTTTATATACACTTGCATCATGATTGACAGAATTAGATGAACTTCCGCCTCCTGAACCTTTTTAGAACTCCATTACTCTTCTAGAAGAGATGATTGAGAGGTCAAAAGGGCAGGGCAATGTCACATAAAATCACGCATAAAAATAGTTTATTGCATTCAGTGGTAGGAAACATGAATTTCCTTGGACATCGTCATTGCTTCGCTCCAAAAATAAAAGGGTGAATCATTTTTCTAAAAAAAATGAATCACTCTAATTCAATTGAGATTGAATTTCGTGTGTCATATACCCTCTGCGATTTAGGTTTGATTTGTATGGCATGCTGAACTGGCTTAACATCAACTATGCTAAAATCACTCAAATGCGCTTTAGGTTAGACACTCAGTCTTGTTCAGGTCACACAATGAAACAGAGAAGTATATTAAACAACAAGACACGGATATCGAAAGAACATGACGGTTCACATCATTAATTTAGCAAACAGCACCTGTGTAAAACTTTATGAGGATCATAACATGGAGACAAGGCCGTAAACATGGAATCCGGAGAAAGCTGGGGTACATTATAGTGATTGGTCCACGTTAGATCAATTCACGGTCATTAGATCCATCTGTGTGATTAGGCAATGATACAGAAAGCTAAAAAAAGACCGTAGCCTTAATTTAAAGCATTAACTGACTAGGACTCACAGAGGCACCTGTTGTGGTGCCATTTGAAAGGCAGTGAGAGGATGAAACAATAGAGGGTCCCTTGTGAGCCCATGCTGAAGTGCCAGCATCATTACCACGCACACTCACACAAACAACAAGACTATTAAGAGTGATTACAAGAGCCGTCTTTCTCTGTCTCACTGATCTTTGGCTATGAAGAGAGCGAGAGAGGGGCTGTAATCACCTCCCTCATAATTCAGGGTGGCTGCCAGCTACCGTATGGCGCTTCCTGCTCTACATCAATAAAAATAAATGCAGGGACGGTGTTTTGTTGAACATGGTCCAAATAAATAAGTGTCAATCTCACAACCTCGTCTCAAGCAAGGCGATTTAGACCTCAAAAATTATTAGCTGAAGTATTATAATCATTGCTGTGGATGTCTGTGTTGATATATTGTTGCAGAAAAATCTTGACAGTCTTGACAACCTCTCATTTTGTTTTTCGGTATGTGTGTGTTTGAAGCAACTGGTGAGCAGTTTGAGGCATCATGCATTTGGAGAACCATACTACTCATACTTAACTATAATAAAGAATATTTACAATAGACATATCCCTCGCTTTGTCTGAGGATTTTTTTTATCTAAACTTGTGATAGTGCTTAATGGAAGTGTACACAGCCCCAGACATCAAAATATATTTATGTTGTGGCCACAAATTTACAATTTATTTCCACAGTTAACTAATACGTCAGCATGATTTTAGTTTGTATTAAAGTTGGTTAGCTGCTTGTTTAGTAAGTGACTTCTGCGTGAGCGGTGCTGCACACACCGCTATATTAACAGCAGAAATTTTAATAGTAGGAGAGCTATTTGTAGGGATTTGATCAGGTTCTATTTTTTGTTAGAATGCTGCATTAGAAGGAAGCCACTTAGGTAGAAAGCAGCAATGTTTCAGCAGGGATTGAAGAAGCGAACAATGCACCTTAATGTTTGATAGTGAACCATTTGACTTTCATGTTGCCAGTTGGTTTTCTTGTGGCACTGGCACTAGGGTTGGGTCGATAGACGATGCCATCGTCCATCACCGATGGCCGATAGACATCACGATGCTGAGCCGGCATCGCGATGCTCCGCCCCGCCGCCGCAGCAGCCGCAACCAGCTCGCGAAAAACACACTTAATCTATGGCGGCACATCTATGCCATTAATAAGCGAGCTGATGCTGGCGAGCGCGGTAAATCATTTCCGCGAGAGGAAAACAGATGTACATGCAAAGAAACAGGGGCTCGCCAGCTCATTTCAAACCCTCGCGCGCGCTTAATATCATCCACGCGCAATTCAAGCACTCGCATGCGATCGTCCCTGCGCTCGATCTTCTCTCACCTGCTCGCGCGAACACTGTTATTTTTGTCATTCGTGGGGCGGGGCTTGCTGTTTTAGTTATAACTAAACAACCGCCCCCCTACGACGACGATGCCATCGTCCATCGCGATGTTTCACATTAGACATCGTACAATGCCAAATTGGTCGACATCGCCCAACCCTAACTGGCACTAAACAAGACATTACTATTCTAATCTCTGGAGAAACAATGACCCTTTGTGGACACAATTTACAGTTTGCATCATATTACATCAGAGCTTATCTGTGGCCCTTACATCCAATTTGTGCAGAGCATTTGTGGCAACATTGCAAAAAAAACCGCAAATCTGCTTTCTCTAACGCGAAGGAAAAAAATGACGGCTTGCATCTGGCTGTGTAAAGCAGCAGAAAAATGCATACATTATCATGAAAGCCTGAGCAGACTCCCACTAGCTTTCTGTTAGCAGTGGGAGTATCACACGCGCCTCCCCAGAATAAGGGCTGAGGGTGTTGGGCTCATGCAACTGAGCACACATCACTACTACAAGACAACATCAGAGCTAGACAGACGGGTGCTGCTCAGTGGGTGGTCTGGACACATTAGCTAACAGAGCATTAGTCAAACAACTCACCCGCCATCTCCCTCTCTTTCCAAACTCAGCCAGAAGGAGTGAGGGATCAGATCTCACCTCTTTCTCCCCCTTACAGCGCCGTTCTTTTTCTCTTCTCGCATGATTCTCGCTTCTTTTTCCAAGTATCTTGTTGATTTCACTGCGAGGGTCCTGGCGATCATCATGCTGTGATGCGATGACAAACATCTCAGCAGAATTAATCAAAGGGTGCATAATTTCTCAGACAGACAGCCCCAAGGAAAGGCATTAGGAGGGGAGTGAATCGTGCCCCCAAATTATGCATCTTAAAAAATAATAATAATTGAAAAGAATTTAGCATGAGAGTAAATCAATCAGGGAGCGCTTTAGGGTTCCTGTTAGAGTCAGGCAGGCGATGCTGAACTTTTAATGATTGTTCATCAATGCACAAAAGCAGTTTCTGAATTTAATAAACAGAATATATCTATGAGTCACTAAAATGTCTTTTTTGTCACAGCATGTAAAAAAATGTTTGACTGGATATTGCGTATCATTTGTTTGTATATTAACAAAAACTATTATCACTGCGCAGAATATATCTGCAGAAGTAGGAATGTTGTGAAATTCAGATAATAGGTTTTTTTTTGGTGGAGGGTAATGTTAGCTTGACAAAGCCTTAAAGTTTATGGTTTTTGAGATAGATGATAGATAGATAAGGAACTCAGAGAAGAGCAGAGTAAAAAAGCATATATATCCACCTGTAATGGATTATAGCTCGAAATGTTGTGCTAGATAAGATGTAAACACATATATTTTTCTTTTGGGATTTAAGCGTAGACATTTTTAAAGGCAGTTCTCATCTTCAGTAAGAGGCTTATCAAAAAATCTCTCCAATCAGACGATACATTTCAAAAGAAGATACCGCTTTTAAACTTCGGGAGCAATTATATGTCTAGCCTCAGATGTCAAAAAATATTGAATCTGACTAGTGCAAAAGATAATAGTAAAACTAACATGTTTAAAATATCTGAAAAATTCAGGCCATCTAAATTCTGTCAAGCCATTTGCCAATTTTCAGCAACGTTGCCTTGGGGAAATGTATTGTGCCTAAAGCTTCTCCGTTTTCAGCTGTAGAATTGAGATTTTTCTACAATCTCACAGAT
Organism: Enteromius paludinosus; assembly: GCA_032361165.1. NCBI lineage: Eukaryota > Metazoa > Chordata > Actinopteri > Cypriniformes > Cyprinidae > Enteromius > Enteromius paludinosus. Next base: position 1,288,661 of record JAUMHQ010000033.1, on the reverse strand, counting down.
ATATTTTAGAAGCCATTCACCCTCAAACAGGATAATCTTCTGCAAACTGAATTCAGGAACAAAATGTTTATACCCTTTTAGAGACATCAGTTGCTGTCGACGGTGATCATTTTGCAGTCCATTTCATATGGTAATAGCAACAGGAGTTTTTCAAAGCATATTGGACACTTTCAGTTGAATTCGCATGCAATTTCTATATCCATTAAAATTTCATAAAACGCTTGATGTACAGAGCTATTTGATTCTGGGTTTTTTTTTATACACAGCCCACCTTTAATTCAAGATCATGTATCATCTCATTACTCTTTCCAGCATCTGCGAAATATAATAACAAATAATTGCATATCACATTGAATCCTGCACGCTCAAAGTTAATCATAGAAGCTCTGCATGAAGATATATAGTCTTTAGGTAATTACACAAGCATTCTTACATTTTATTTAGCTTGTTATATTATTTAAATCTACTTTAATTAGGACCACCATATTGAATAAACACATTTCACTCAACATTATAGTGAATTTTATTCAAAGTGTGTGTGTGTTTAACAAACTCTGCATTTTTAAAGTCTCATTTGTTTTGAAACTGCAGCTCTAGCTCTGAATTTATGATTTGACATGGATAAGTACAGTCCAGCAATTATCTTTACACCATTATCCTCTCTCTCCCGCTGCTTCCATAGTAAAGTTAACTCTCATGCCAGCAGGAGGGCTGCACTCGTTGGGAAAACTTGCTGACCTCTGCTTCATTTACATTATCCATTGCCAAAATACGGTCTGTGCTCCTCGATAAGATCATGCTAGCTTCCCCTTCTCTCCTCCACCATCCTGCTCTGACCCTCCTCTTTGCCCTTCACCTCTCTCTCAGATTTAATTAACTGCGGTAAGCAGGGTTCACTTGGGTTCAGGCAGCCTAAATCTAAATGGAAGCGAATTGCTTCTCTACTTCTGTGCTTCCTCCACCTTCTCTTCTTATATTACAGCTCACAGATAAAGCAACTCCCTCCATACCCATCTCACATGGCACCAACTAGGCAATTACCTTTCCCAGCTGCTCCCCTCTGGTTCCTCCTGGTTAGTGTACCATGGTTCCTTTTTCAAATTCAATCCCTACTCCGAAATAGCACTCACACTCCAATATGACCAGGAATTTGTTTCAGTGTTGGGAAACTATTTTAAAACTTTAGCTTGTCGAGCATCTCATAGTTGAACTGTAGTCATGCTGCGCAAAGTAAAGGAAATCAAACCAAAAGTATAGCTAAAGTTATTTAAAATGTACAGTTATGAGATTTTAAAAGAGATAGAAAAGAGATTCTATTTTAAAAATAAAAGCAGTCATAAGGGTCAAATTTTGAAATTTAAGATTTATACATCATCTAGAAGATGAATAAATAAGCCTTCCATTGATGTGTGGCTTGTTAGGACAGGACAATATTTGAAAATCTGGAATATGAAAAGAAAAAAAATTATCTTGAAATGAATCTAGATTAAAAGGGCTCATTTGAATTCATACATTACGTCAATTTTGATTTGATAGGTTGTCATGTGTCAAATGTGTCCATGTGTATATTTATGAGGGGATATGACCTCTCTGTCACACTGACTGACATGTCACCAGGGTCCTTTGATCCCTAGTCTCAGCTTCAGACTCCATCCACACGAAGCCGGTGCGTTTTTTCCTTCTTCTAAAAAAAATTGCGTAAACACGAAACCACTGAAAACGGTGTAGTATATATGCCAGACCAGTATGGGGCGCTGTAATTCTGCCATAGAGATACACTATAAACAGAGAAGAAGACTTTGAGGATGCGCATAACCTTGCGCTCTGTATATGAACCAAGAAGAAGAAGACGAAGTTGGCGAGTGACGCAGCTGACAAGTGATTTGATGACATCATAGTTTCACAAAATATATGGATTGTCTGTACACAAGAAACCGCAAGGGTGTCGTTTTCAGATGTATCCACTTTGGGACCTGGTTTAAAAAAATAGCTGTTTCAGTCTCCTAAAACGCCGGATCCGTGTGGATGAAACGCCAGAACGATAATAAAGTTATACGTATACAGCGAAACGCGTCTCTGTGTGGACAGGCCCTCAGGCATCACGCCCACGGAGCATTGGCTAAACGTCTGATGCATATGGTACACTTAACTATAAACACTTCAGGAATGTCAAAGTTGTCAAATGATTGGTTGAATTTTATCAGATTTCCGGGGGATGCGAGTGTCGCGTAAATAAATATGTAAATTCACAACAGTCCGGAGAGGTGTCAGAACTTCTAGAACCAATTTTTTACTTTGAACATTTTGTAAATTCACAACACACCGGGGAGATGCCAGAACCACGTTTATACCCAATTTTTGACTTTGAACAGTATGGGTTATAAATCTCAGGGAAATATCTTCTATAGATTTAACAGACTATACATGACCTGTTTTCTGAAATAGTGGCAGCAAACGAGGCAGCAAACAATCAGAATTGTGTTCAGGCAGAGGTAGTCGAGGCAGGCAGCAAACAAACGAAGAGGGGGTAAATAGTCCAAGGTAATACACAAAGGGAATCAACACAGTAGTAAATGCTCAAAATTGCAGCCGGGGCAAACAGCAGTCCAGGAATGTGGCTTATAAAGGGAAGGAGTAACGAAGAACACCTGGGCCGGTGATCAGCCCTAGACACGGGGAGTTATGGGAAATGCAGTTCGGGGGGAATTACTACTCTGGGTTCCCTCCAGTGGTGATTGGAGAGGGGATATCGCCCAGGGAGTAATTCAATGTAGAACCGTCACTGGGTATACCTATGATTAAATTTATAGGCCTCTCTCATCTTTTTAAGTGGGAGAACCTGCACAATTGGTGGCTAACTGAAAACTTTTTTTCACTGTATATGAACATCCTTCCACTAAAACACACATTTTATGTCATAGTGAATGTGGTGTTCCACCTCCGGAATAGGCCACACACTTTCACAGATGTTTGTCTTGTCGTTGCAGCAGAAAATGTTAACACAAGTTGTCCGGTAACATTTTATTGTGATCTACAACGGCGCAAAGTCTTGTACCTGGAACCATACCATCCCACTCTGCAATGTACAATGGTTCACCACCGCAGTCATTCAAATCTCTCCAAACATAGTTGTAGAATAACCACCAGTCTTTGACTGGGAAAATCAGACAGGGCTCCTGTGGTGTAAAATTGTCTTCAACATCTGTAGCGTTGACCTTCACAGTCCCCATCACTTTGTCCAACTCATATCTACCGATGCGATCACCAGACATCGGGAAATCACGAGTCATCAAATTCATATCTTCATGAAGAAACTTTGTCAAACTGTTTGTTAAAACAATTCCAAATTCCCAAAAACCAATTCCTTACTCATTTCAACAGGTCCTCTTGTTGGAGAAATGCACATCAACTCTAACAGTTTTAGAAGCTCCAGCAGCCAATGTAATGGGAGAGTTCAAATGCCTTTTCTGTGTAAAACGGTATATTCTAACCACGCTATTTAAAAGACCATTTCAGGGTGTAGGCAGGGTGTCTATAGGTGTGAAAAAACAGACCAGCAAGGAACACCATAAAACCATCTCAGAGAGAGATAAAAACATCATAAAACCAAAAGAAAAAAAAAACCCTCATGAATTCAGCAATGTCTACTCTGACATTTGTTTTGATACTTTGATTTACACAATCTACAGGCATGTCAGTAAGGGGTCAAAGGACCCTGGTGACATGTCAGTCAGTGTGACATAGAGGTCATATAGTCGTAAATCCACTGAGAAATATACACATGTACACATTTGACACATGGCAACCTGTCAATCAACGCTTACAAAGGTCATATATTAGGTCATAAAACTGATCGTAAATCAAAACCATAAATCAAATTAGAAGCAACGTATGGGATACCACTACTTCTGGCTCACGTTAGCCTTTTAATGTTTTATCCATCAAAATTTTAATCCATACTATGAAAATTTCCACCGCTGTATTGCATCTCTGTATTCAGCCCACCTCATTAAACCCTACACTATCACTGGAGAACCCTCAGAAGCATCACTAGGCTTTGGGGCTGGTGCCGCCACTGGTCTGCTTTAAAGCGTAAAGATAAATCAGATTTTAAAAGGCCCACATGGGGAACCAGAGACCAGGCCAAAGCCTGTAGATTAAAATTGAGCTGTAAAATCACTTTGTTTCGCTGTGGGCTGTCGTGGGTTTTGGCTCCACACAGTACATTTGCTGTAGGTAATTGGGCTCTCTCTTCCACTGTATGTAATCTCCATAAACACAGTGCTTTGGCCCCTCAGGAGGAAGGCGGGACGCTATGTTGTTGCCGAAGGAGAGAAGGTGCCGTGTCTCCCTGCATGCTAACTGATGTGGAGGACAGCCTGCCTTGCGTGATTGCCTCTTGTCCTTGATTGTGTGGTATGAAGTGGCTTTTAGGCTTAATTTGCAATACAGTTAGCTTGTTTCTTCCTGCATTGGAGTCAAATGCTTTAGTCCTGAAAGAAAACGAGAAACTACAACATTCCTTGACTACTCAGATTCTTGTGCAGTTGCTTTCACTCATTTGATGTGTCTTGTACCTTACTGAAAATCACAATTGAAAGAATGATTAGATATATTCTGTTTAAGGGTCTCAAAACAGCTCTGCTGGTTCAAAACAACAAACAAACACGTTTCAGAACTGAGGAGAGAATTCACATAGAGAATTGAGAGCATTCAGCATGCCACCGAAAAAAAAGGCCGAACTGTATAAGCTGTATAAGGAAGAAACATTACATTTGGAATAAATGGAAAGCAAAAATAAGCATTTTTTGTTAGAGGAGGTTGTATTCAATTGAGAAATATCTACTCTTTCTTGTCGTTTCATTATCATTGATTTCTCTGCAACTTTTACTTGCTCATTTGATTAATCTGTTTCAATTTAAGTTTGTCAAATGAAATTTTCATCTAGTGCAGATTGACCATCCATGTTATGAGCCTCTTAATGTACAGAGATGAATGTGATGGGAACATCTAATAAGCTTATAAATTATGGTTTTGGCATTCATGTTGATCAAGTTGCGGTTATTCTTTACTTCTTGGTCTTCTCCACTGGCATTTGTTTGTGCAATTTCAAGGTGGAAAAATAGATTAGATATTTGACTACCAGCAATAATTTTCTGGAGTGATATAAAGCTAACCTCAGGTGCTGTTTAGCAATTTTTCCCCTTATTAAAAATACACACAACAAAATAAATAATATTCCTGACAAATACATTTTAAATTATGAACACTCACAGGAGGTCTAGATTCCAGGCATATGAGTGGGCTAGAAAAAAGTGGATCACATGACCAGCTGGGAGTGGCGTCTTGCAGTTCGACTCCTAAAAAGAGCACATTATTTGGCACCTTTGCATTGCTCAAGGTTTTAAACGACAATTTATATAAAAACAAGCTTAATTACTCTCTATAACAACAAGAATATACATAAAATGGGAACAGTTTAATGTTATAGAGGGCTATAAAAAACAGCATTTTTCCGTCACTTTTTGAGTGGAAAGGGTCTATGCGAGAAGGCGTGAACTATCATTACAAATGCAGGGATTCACACCTCAGAAGAAAAAGGCCTGCACAATAAGCTGCATAATGAGACGGGTATGTGACCAAGAGGGAAGAGTTACAAGAATGTGAGGACAAAATAAGTGTACATACTTTCTGTTTTTAGCTTATTGAGAATATATTTAGCTTAATGCGATTAATGCGAGTGCGTTAAACAGATCCTTCGGAAATCATTCTAATATTCTGATTTGCAGCTCAGAAAACATTTGTGATAATAACCATTATTTTACTTGGAGTAAGACTGGAGTAATGATGCTAAAGCTTCCACATCACATTCCTCAGATGATCACAAACACTAATGACTGGGTATAACGCATTTAAAATATTTACACCAGTGCACATATTTGTGAACAGAAGCTTAGTTATACTCATGAACAAACGTGTGCTTTGTATGTAGCCATATACAATACAAAAACTATAAACATTTTGCCCAATCCTTCTTGCTGACTTTAGGCTAGTAACTTTATATCGTATTGCTGTGTATTTTATAGAACATTAAAAAAGCTTCATGGCACCATGAGACAATTGAATGCAGTAAATGAAACTTAACAATGTTTCACTTGATTAAACATGTAGCAGGAATTGGAAAAAGTCTCACTATAAAAAAAAGTGAAACTAATACAAGTATACAAATCTCTACTATGAGATACGATTTGCGCCCCCTTGAGGAATACAACATTTGCAGTTTTCGCTTTTTTCTTACAGATCTGCCATAAACTGCGGTAGAAAGAATTAAAGGTGCCATAGAATGGAAAACTGAATTGACCTTGGCATGGTTGAATAATAACAGTTCAGTACATGGAC
>JAUMHQ010000033.1:1243782-1254254 GCA_032361165.1 Enteromius paludinosus | reverse complement strand
AAATAAAGCCACCCTCCGGGGTTTTTCTGTTCAACCTTCGTGTCTGTCGTGTTCTCTAGCGCCACGGTTCACAATATTAAACACTTGAATTGATTTGTCTTAGAGTGGTTGTCAGATTGGACAAACACTGCTGAGTGAGCCATATTCAGTGGATCAGTTTTATTTGTTTGATATAGATCAGACCACAGATCACCTGAGGAAAACAATGGTAATTGCTTTTTTTATATTTCCCGTTTTCCCATTTTATAGATGGAACAATGAGACAAGAAACGGTATGGAAGGAGATAGGAAATGACTCCAAAAGAAGGAGACAATAATGTATTTCTGCATTCAGATGCAGGCAGACAAACAGAAGAGCAACTCCAAAGCTGTGGGTTTGATTCCCATGAAGGAAGGCATGGAATAGTTTATTGTATACCCTGAATATTATGAAAGTCATTTAGGATAAAAGCATTTGCTCAAAGCATACATGAAAGTGATTTACATATTCATGCGCTATCGTATTTACTAAGGTCATTCTTAGAATACTACAGTACTCCCATTGTAACACAAAACATATGGTGATTTGTTAGTTTAATTAAAAACACAAAACACGCATGCAGGTGCACATGAATGCACAGCCATATGAGAGAATAAGCCAACAAGGTAAAATTTGCATAATATCACCATTATGCCGTGCTAATTTACAATAATCACCTTCCCCATGATGACTATATTAGTTTAGAGCTGAGATATCACATGTCAGCACCTACACACACAAACCCTATGGCTTTTTTTCTTCTGCACGTCTAATTGATTTTAAAAGGTAACAGGGCTCATATCTGTTTTACATAACAAAAAAATAAGATGTTTAAGAATAAGACGCTGAAAAGATATTCTATTTTTAGAACTCAAGCTTTTTCACATATGTGAAAATGATTTTTGACAGCCTAATCCTGACCCTTCACATAATCCGACGTCAATCCCACCAATGTCACAGCTAATAAAATAATCCAGAGGAAAGTTTTGTGGCTCAGAGATCGCTCTTTCGTTGCTCAAGAGTTCTCAGTTAATTTGTATTTAAACAACAATTACATTCGTCTCATATTTCTCATATATTTATTGTAAAAATGTTGAAATGAAAAGAAGTCTAATGAATAGCGTAGTTTAGAAATTGTAATGTTTGAGTATTGAGATTTTATTATGGTTAATACTGTTGTTTTCTGAAAATGTTTTTCTTTCTTGTATGGTATGTTTTATATTTCCTAAAGCAATGATGAAGTGAAGATGATTATGAATTTCCAGATGCAGCAGTGTTTTTGTGTTATGATTGATTGTTTGAGCACTGACTGACAGCATCTTTCGCACAAACACCAGTGGAATGTCAGCAGACGCAATCAGACTCACAGTGACTGCCACAAAATCTCTCTCTCACAGACATTCACACATTTGACTGGGGGATACCCGCTGAAAACAGCTTGCTCCATAATTTAGCATGGCTACAGTAACGCCAGTGTTTTTAATTAGCAACATTGGAAAGAGATGTTAGCAGAAGACATAGAAAACAAATGCTTTGCTTCTCTCTAGTGATCCCCCCCCGTAAAGTTTCATGAGAGAATAGTTTAGACATATTCACTCGCTCTCTGCAAAACCATCTTGCTTGCAATTATTCCGTCAATAATTCTACCCCTTTTGACTGATTCATTTCTCTTGCTGTGAATGCTCAGTAAATTGTCATATTGTTCATAAACATAATTTTCTCTTTATATCAGCGGAGGAAGTCTGTAGCTCTGTAGGAAATCTAACAATGCGTTTTTATCACAGTGAATGGGTCCTCAGTACAGTTGTGTGATTATTATGATGAGAATTTTCTGTATAAAATATAAATCAAATTATAGAGGGAAATATAACTGTACAATATAAAAGAAGAAATGATTCAGGGTTTGTGGCGTCTTACAAAAAAAAAAAAAAAAAAAAAGTATATATATATATATATATATTTCAAGAGTTCATGTTTCCTAGTAATAAGAAGAAGTAGAGCAAATTTGGTGAGCTGTCTGGGGAGTGAGGGTTCAGGTTCGGCTCGTTCACCGTCTGCCCCCCTCGGGAAACATGAAGGTATGGGAGAAGGAGGAGAAGGGGAGGAGGAGGGATGCGTTCAAAGCGAGATGCGGGAATGTAGAATCAGGGCGTATTTATAGTAAGGGGAAGCGATTTGATTGGAAGTGGTTGATTAGGGAACCGGCTGACAGCTGTGGGTAATAACTGCGTTCACAATCCTCTCGAAACCATGTTATTTGCAAAACATAAACTATATATTTAAATTAAAACATAGTCAGCTTTGCGCGGAGAGCGGAGCATTTGAATCACTGGCGGGAGCGGCTCCGGCGGAAAACTGACGATATCTTTTAGATGACACGCAGCTAATTTCTCCATCACTGTAAGTTACCCAAAACACACATAAAAACACCCGGTAGATGTGCGTTTGTGCAGCAGAGCGGCTCTCTTTAGCAGTGTATGACGAGTCCTGTTCCGTTCACACAGCGCGTGTGCTCAGAGAATGCGGTTGTTAGTCCTGAACATTTACAGGCGAGTTCCGTTACAGAACGCGGTGTCACTCCCTGTATTAGGACTCAACAACTGTTTTCTTCTGCTGTGTGAATGTAGACTATGAGTAGGTAAAATACTGAAATAAATAAAATGACCTTTTAAACCGTTTAATTGATTTTATTAATTGGTCAAAATTCATATCGGTCAGTTAAAGGTTAACCGGTTAAAATGAAAATCCCTAACAAAAAATATTAAAAAACACATTAAACTGACAGGACAAATAGTATAGTTACAAATATATGTATATATGCTGCCATTCAAAATGTTTGGAATGTCAGTCTGTGAACTGATGGTGGAAATCTGCTCTGAAACGTGTGGAGATCATCAAGTCTAAATCTGAGTGTTATAGTTATGCACAGTACTTTCAGCACTCTGGATTAAGGCTACTGCCAAAACCACCATATAACCATTACATTAAGCAACAGCATTGCTGAATAAGTGCTAGAGGCAAAAATATCAGATCAGCGCTTTAAATGACATTACACGAATGTAAACTGCAGTGCCAATTGCCAGAACGAAATTTGTCCACTGTTTTGTAACCATGACTACAGAGAGAGAGTTTCGGCACAGTCTATAAAAAATAGCCTAAATCCAACCCCCCCCCCTAAAAAAAACAAAAAAACATTTGACACTCCATTATTTGCTGTTCCTGTCTGCCTCCCTTCAGTGCTCAGTTTTCCCCTTTGGCCTTTTTCTTTTATGTCTCTTCATTTTATTCCTACTGACATTTCTTTCCTAGTGTCGATCTTTTAGCGCCTGCCAGCCTGGTCAGAGTTGGGCGAGTTTCCTGTTACTCACCTTTTGCTCTGGAATGTCAGAGATGCAAACCTCTGTCAGTCATTTACATAGCTTTTTTTCATTGGAGATAAAACAGTCAGCCTGCGCAACAATGCATTTATTTGCTTATAACTAATATGCATGTGGCAACCACAGAATGTTTCCAAATATATGCTCATTTGAAAATAGCTCATGAAAAATTATTTGTTTTGCAAACCTGACAGTCAAATGTTCATGTTGCATGTATTCATAATTTATCCATCTCAAAAAACAAAAAAAACAAAAAAAAAGACTAAGTAATAATGTTTCCCCTCTTTTGTCTACAGGTTCAGATCACCTTTCCAAACTAGACTGTTGACAGTGACCAGGTCAAATAGACCTCATCTCCATCTGCAGAGGATTACCGAAGAGGAAAAGTTTAATCTCCGCGAAAGAGCGCACCAGTGGCACTGAATCTAATGTTCGGATGTCTCTGCAAAGATGAGACACCCCATATTTTATTACCACATTAATCTGTTGCAGACGGTTTATTCATTTATGAGGCCATTTCCCCCTCCCTTCTTCTTTTTCAACTGCTCTAACAAATTTATTAGAACGGGAAGCATTACAGCTCAGAAATGATGGACTCGAACAATAGCGCTTGAACACTCAATAACTTTGATGAAATGTTTAAACTGTGATTACCTACTTAAAAGGTCACTGGGGGTTATGTAGTTCTGAAACTGGACGAATACAATAACTCTGAGATGAATCTGAGGTTGTCTAATGCATTGCAAGCAAAGGTTCACACATAATTACTATCTCTATTCAGAGGCTGTGAGGAAGAGAAATGCTAAAGATGGCTACATAAGCAGAAGTCATAAAACATAACTACTACAGACATTCACTCAGAGCTGTTATAAAATAAAGTTTTCAAATCAATATCTACAAGCATTAAAGCTGCAGTGAGCAATTCATTTGACAAACACAAACATATTACTTTTCTTTTCGCTATGTACACAAGAAACGCAATGAGTAACCAAGCAACTTCATATGCTTAATTTGTGTTGTGCGTGTCATTGTAAGAATAAAATATGAGACAGGATTTAGGCTACAGGATGAAGTGGCTGCATTTAATTGGAAACCACAGTCAGTGTTGCACCAATAAACAGGGGTTTGCTTAGGAATGAGGCTCATTCTGTGTCTGAATCAGACTGCTTTTTAGTTCTTCTGACAAGTCCAGAGCAGGAAACCCACAGAGCCTCCGGTCTCCAGCTACTGAGCGGCCACACAGTAATGAAACAGACAAAAAGCAGGAAGGGGGGATATGACTTTTCACTATATGTTTGTGTGTCAATGGGCCCATCCTAAAAGTTGGAGCGAATAAAGTTGAGCTGTGTTGAACTGAGTGACTCAGACGTTCTGAGTCTTTAATAGAGCTGTAACGGTCCCCCTCCTTCCCTCTTTCATTTTCAATCAAACACAGAAGCTGCTTTGTCTGCAGTGAGTGGGCAGCAGTGGCAGGAGAGGTTCTCTGGAACAGATGACATAGGAGTGTGTGTCCAGTTTCTTTCCAGACCTTCCGTCTAGTTCACAGACCAGAGCCTCTTTGGTTTGACAGTTACCACACTTCTCGTGGTTCAGCCGGCCAATAAGCTCTAAAAAGGCCAATGTTAAACCTCTTCCTCATATTCTGGCCTGCATAACTGTAGCAGGAAGTGTTTGTAGCCACCACCGCAGTGGGGCTCCATTAAATATAAATGAACAGTACTCTAAGATACAGAAAACACAAAAATCGTTATGCTGTTTGAACGAATCAAATTGATCAAACATCTCTAGTGGAACAGGGCGAGAGTGCTGATTGGCAGTAATGGATCTGACCTCGGTTTGGCCACTGACACGACTCATCTTCCTCTCTGTACACAAGGACAGTGGGGCTGGGAGTCAACATTATGACAATAAGCCAGCTTGACTGGGTCTTCCACCAGAGCAGAGCAGCCCTTGGGTTTAGAGCTGCTAAAAATAGCGCATTTAACATTGCTAAAAATTCGAAATGTACCTTGGAATGACCTCTCATCGGTATTGGATTCAGTAGCACAAATGATTACAACTTATATCTCTCAATTCAAGATGAATCTACAGGAAGCCACAGGGTGTGCGGTATAGTTTAAACCCTTAAAATCAGAAAGTCACATTGTGAGACATTGGCAAATGACAAGTCTTTCTATGAAATATAAAGTTGCATTATGGATTATCAAGTCAAATACAAGATGTAAAATAATAAATACACAGTTAAAAATGTAAGATTTCTTCTCTTTTATGCTCACCAAGGATGCATTTATTTGAAAGTATTGTCAAAAAAAAAACAGTAGAAACATTAATACTGTGAAATATTAATATCATTTAAAATAGACCTAACTGTTGAATTAAATGAATTTCATAAATTCAAATCGTACCTTTCAGAAGCTTGTGAGCTTGTGAGTTCTAGATGCAGTTATCATAAAACAAGAAAGACAAATGACTTGGTTTTCATTTAGAAAATGCATCAGTGTGAGCATTGGAAGACATTTACAACATCCCAGAATAAAATTGAATAAATGATGCTGCACTTTAAACAAGGAAAATGTTGTCCCCTCCATGTTGTCCACCCTCCAGTGTGGATGAAATATGCTACACTAAGTGTCATGGTGTAACGCAAAAAGCACATCATCTCTCTTCGCAGGTCAAAAAGCAATTAAGCCAGCTAACTGCGGCTGAAATAGCCCGGGGCTGAGTTGGAGCTGTTAATCAAAGAAAGCCCTGAGCTCCGCTTGAATGCACTGGCTTCATGGTACAGCCTGCTGGCAAAAGGGAAAAGACTAGAACCCTACTGGATGTGCTTATTTGCTCTGCAAGCATACTGCCAAGGGACTATGGGATTGGTAAAGAGCAGTTACACAGGCCACAAGGTAAACTCACAGCAGGACTAAACAAAATCAAACATCTGCCATTTGTTTGTTCATCAGTTCTTCTGGGAAAACAACATTCGGCTTGTCAGCCAATGAGGTAATCACTCTCACTGTATACTTTAAACAAAAAAAAATTAAGTTGGTTAACTTTTAATCTTCATTCCTTTTGTTCATTGTCATGGTTTTAGAATGGATGTGTGAGAATATCAATATATTTTCAAATATTTAGATTCCAATTAACAATCTGTTTAGTTTAACATAACATATGGTATTTAAAAAAAAATAAGTCTCGCATAGACTACTGTATATACTAAGTCTGGTCTCTAACCAATACCCTGGTGACCGTGGTGGTGATTCTGCTTTGGCCCACATGCAGGGGTGAGCTTGTCGAGATGTATCTGCTGGCATTTATTTGAGACCCAGCTTCGCATCTCCTACATCCCACCTGAAAGTTGGAGGCCAAAATCATCCCCTAACCAGCTCGGACAACAGCAGAGCTCAGAAGAACTTAGGAAGACAGCTGTTATGTTTCACTTTCACCTCAGGGGACCAAAGCATGGTGTTTTTGCATCGGACTGTAGAAGTGTAGAAAAAAAAAACAAAAAAATTATATATATATTTACCATGAGGGGTGCTCCAGGTAAAAGTGTTGGGCCCCTTTGGCAACCCAAGGGTTTTCCACTTAGTCAATTCATCCACCTCAAGTATTGCAAGGCAAGCTGCAGAAACAACAATCACGTTTATATTGCTATTTCTGTTCAGTTTAAACCTCCATGTGCCATGTGCCTCTTTATTCACTCTCCAAAGCAATATTCTACTGATAACAAAATCATAAACAGGACAAAACACAAACAAGCATCCATAATTGGATTTAATCTGGCATAAACTCCTCCGCACATTTCCAGTCTGAATGTTTACCCAAAATAAACTGTGTAATGAATCAAAAAGAGCCCATTCTGATATTTTTTTCTACCCAAGTTGCAGCTGAGCTGCAGATCAAAGGAAACCGGTCTATGTCAAAAATAAATACAACCAAGTTACATGAAATCAGTTTCTAGCCATTGACATTTGCTCATGCTAGTGTGAATGAAAACAGGATCAATCTAAAATGTTGCTTGAGAGAAAAAGGTCAGGTTTAGAAACGAATGACTGAATTACAGGCAATGAGAAATAAAAATCTTTATCCAGTCCAATCAATCTCATAACGCTCAGACTTTCGATAGGGCGGCCTCTTTTTCTCTGAAGTCTCCTTTGAGAAAAGACTTCCTGTGGAACTATCATTTCTAAATTTCACTCGTTGGGATCATTTTTTTCCCCTCTTCCATCACAGACACAGAAAAAGTAATTTAGTGAAGAAATACAGTGTGCGTATGCCGCAGGGAAGATAAAGACGCTTCCCTTTCTACACTCTAGGGCAGAGAGAGGAATTATGGGATGGCTAGGTGTGACAGAAGCTCATCTGCAGTCTAGATGGACTGCATAGTGCTGGCCAGAGAGAGCATTTCAAAAAGCCTTTTAAAAAACCATCTGTCACCACATGCAGCATATGTTTACAGCAAATATAAAACAAACTCGCTACTCTTAGGCAATCAAACATCAGCCGACAGTTAATGTAGTTATTAAAGTTTAAGGCAAACAAACAATTAATACATGCAACATCTAACTAGCTAAAAGCATGCAGGCTAGGTTTAAAGCGTAAAGCTGTGTATTTACACTCATGTAAGTGAAGATTGATTTAGTGTGCTCCCACAAGGGACGTGGATGTAGCATTTGAATTTCGATCCATTAGGCAAGCTTTTGTCTGGGAAGGTAACTAGTCTGATTAATTACATTAACGCAACAAACTTCATTAGCAAGGCTGCCGCTCTAGCCCTCCAACCCACGCAGCTGTGACACTGTAAACATTCAGAAGCCTTTTGAGATCACTAAAACTGACACATACAGAACATCAATGGCATTACATAATAGCATTAATATGATGAACGAAAAGGATTTAGGGAGATTAAGTATGTAATCTGTAAATTACTGGTATTTAAATCTTATAAAATTATGTACCAATCAAATACAACAACTTGCTTTTCTAAAACTAATTTTAAATTACTGTCTCCTAATATAGTTTAATAGCCTTGAGTGCACAGCCTAAAAAAATTAGGTGTTTCTCATTTAAAAACACAAGATGTTCTCACTCTAAAAAATAAATACACACAAAAAATGAAAAAAATTAATTGAATAAATACATGCTTATGTGCATGATCAATACTTAATGAGCATTGACTACGTATTTCAAAATATTAATTAAAAAAATTATAATTATTGCATCTTCTAGTAGTCTTAAAAAGCAACATGGACTAGTACCAAAAAATTATGTTTTCGTATTCTAGATAACAACGTAAACTGCAGTTGGATGGCATTCTTAAATCTGTAAACACAGTGTTGGAGCAACATTGGACAAAGCACTCGATTACTGCACTGATCCAATAGACTCAACTCCCTGTTGCAGGTGTTTACTTCAGAGCTCAGCCCTCCTCCCGAACACTGATATTTAAGGACGGGACGCAGAGCACAGAGTAAACAGATCAATACGCCACTCTGGTATCAGTGCAACAGTCAGCTGAAAGCAAGCTTGCGCCTTATTATGTATTCACAGCTTCTCTGATTTAAATGAGCTTCCTCATTAGGCGATGAGGAGTTGGAGAGGGACAGCCTGTGGGAGGGCGGTATCTGTGGCGATGGGCTCTGAATGCTGGTGGGCTCAGATCAGGCCCTGATCGATGGTGGTTGAGCTCAGAGCCGGGCTCCTTCCGCTGTGTGGAACAGTGATTAGCCAGTGTGGAGGACTGGAGCTCATTGATTCCGTGGATCTGCTCCGTCTCTGATAACAAAGGCTGGGTATTTCATTATGAAGGCGAGGCACTAGATTGGGACTTGGAAGGAAGTGAATGAATCAATCAGGCAGTTTCCAGAACAACATGAAGAGTAATGTAAAGCCGTACGTTTTTTAGGTTTAGGTGACTTTAAAGGTCAAATATACAAAGATGCAATCAGAGATAGAGGGGAAAAGAAAGAGAAATATAATGTGACATGTTGGGAGATAAAAAAAACAACATTAGGCAGTAATAGAAGACCCTTTGAAATGATGTAAATGTGTTTTGGTTGGGGAAAAATATTTTGTGTTGGGCACTATACCATTCAAAAGGTTTGGTTAAGATATTAAATGGTTCTGAAAAAAAGTCTCTAATGCTCACCAAGGCTAAATTTTTTTTAAAATCAAATCAAAGGACAGAACTTTTTTTTGCAATCTAAAAATGAAATCTTTTAGTAATTAGTTTGCTGATTTGGACCTCAAGAAACTTGACTTGTTATTGATGTTGTGCTGTTTAATATTTTGGATAGAACTATACTTTTTTGGGAGTCTTTGAAGAATGGAAATGTCAAAGAAAACAAAAATATTGGATGACCTCAAAACAAAACCACATTACTACACTAAATAATTTAAAAATGACATAAAATGACATACAGTATGGTCTTACAACAAATCTTAAAAGGCACAGCAATTCAATTCTAAGAGTCATGAAAAGGTTGAAAAATGCTCAGGAAGCAAAATAATAAATAAACAAATACATACAACAAGAAAAATGAGAGGTCTTCTAACTTATCCTCTGCGAGGGAAAGTCAGCATATCATTACGGATGTGTCTACAGCAGCATGGCACGTAGCCATGTACCACAGCACTGCCTTTGCTCAAGGGCACAGTATTCACAGAAATTCCAGATTTAACGCATATAGACATCAATCAATCAATCCATAATCTCATTGACCCAAACCCTGTGGCATGCCCAGGAAAAAGCAATCGTTCCTAAACTGTGGTGTACTGCGCTACTGTCTCCATCTACCAATAAATGAAAATAGCTTCAGTGTCTCGTATGATTTGCACATGTCCTACAGTAACTCTAGGCTTCAACACATTTAAATCAATTACATATAAATAAACTACAATTACTATTTTTAATTATATAAATTAGCTTTTCTGACAACAAAGATAACACTAGGGCTGCAGCTATCGAATATTTCAGTAATCGAGTATTCTACAGAAAATGTCATAGATTAATCGAGTAATCGGATAAAACATTTTTGCTTAATTAAAGAGCAATATTAAATATGCTAGAGAAAATAAGATCT
>JAUMHQ010000033.1:1216210-1243682 GCA_032361165.1 Enteromius paludinosus | reverse complement strand
GTGCGCACTCGGGTGCGATTGTTACATTCACACCTGCCCAAACGAACCGCACCAAGTAGGAAAACGAACTCTAGTGCAATTCAACCGAACTAAATGAGGCAGGTGTGAAAGCACCCTAAGAGACACAGATGTGCATTGAAGCACAGGCACAGCTCATGTCAAAGATCCTTAAGGGTTAATAAGCTTACAAGAATGTGACTTCACCTTACACTTTAATAATATAACTTGTAAATCTTCAAGGACTTATGCACATGTAACATGGTTTTAAATGAGATGAGGTTGGTGATGATGAAGAGTAAGAGTACGACTACTCTGGCTTCACTGGATGAACGGAGGCCGTTTTAATGCTTGTTTTCTTGTGTGCCTCCAGCACTAATCTAATAAGGCTCTTTGCTGCTTAACACGGTTTTTAATGACTGGAAAACACACAATACAATGAACAAGACAAAGCACTGATGCTTCCTGAGGGATACATAGACTAACAGATGGGTTTAATACTCACCAAATGAAAACCTCAATCCCTTGTGCAAATGCAAACAGACCTTTGTGCGCGTGTGTGTGCGGTCAAAACGCTAGCTATTCAGAGTTCCTTTAAATGCAAGATGAGTGATAATTTAGTTTACTTGAATCTAAATACATGTTAAAGTACCAATTAGTGCTTTTAAGCATTATTTAATCTCATAGTTGATCAAACCAAACTTTCTTTTTAATTTTCCTTTCAGTAATTCTTTTTTGTTTGTTTGTTTGTTTTTTAAGTCCCACTTCTCTATCTGAGCAAGCCACATATTAACATGGGAAATTGTAATTAGTCTACACTTTCACTTCTGGGTTCTTCCCAACACCTCAACAATGAGACTTTTGTTAAACCTGAGGGATGTTTGTCTGGCAGGTGTATAAGCACATGTCAGGGCTCAATATTGGGGACAGAGGCATGTGCTGCAATGATGATTTTTGGCTCAATTAATTATTCATAAGGTTGTGGCCATAAAGTGAAGAGCAAAGTCATGTAAACCTGTTTGTTCTTCCCCTGGCTGTCTCTCTTACTCACTCACTCACTTGTTTGATTTAACTGGGAGAAAACTCTTGACTCTTAGTCAAACCGATAACTTTCTATAATTAATAAACCAGGTGTGTTTAATACAGAGTTGTCTTCGGGAAATTTGATTCACTGTGATCATATGCTGCAGGTCTGGAAGGAGCTAACTTCAACAAAATAACATGAAGGAACATCAGAGATTGTCTTGGGCCAGTTTATCAGCTCACAGGGAAACCAGGAGCAATACTTTCCAGCTTCCTATTAAATGCTTTGTTGAAACATTCATTTTAATCTCTTCATTACCATTCTCCCCAAGGCCATGAAATTGAATAACGGCAGAAAAAAAAAAGCAAAAAAAAAGGATAAATATTTTTGTCTATATTTTAGATCAGTTGTAATGTTTCGGATGTTTTCTCAAAAGAGCCCTGTGGACATTGTTTTAATTAGGAATTTCAAGGTTAAAACTGTACTAAAAGATATTTTTCCCACCATTGTTTGTCTTTTTTATTCTAAGGAGATCCTGGATTACGTTCATTTCCATTAAAGTGTAACAAATTAGCTCACCTAATTATCTTGGCTAAACTTGCTTTTAAGCGGCACACAGAAACAGATAAAATCCTGCAAATACCTTAAGCATTCATTCAACAAAGTTAACAAGGACATCATCTAAAAAAACACTTGCACATTAAGCGATTAAAGCTACTGGCACAAGCAAAGTTGTTTTCTTTCAAGTAAGGGCTTAATTTGATGTGCATTGCGATGCCTGATGAAAATTGTCTTAGCACATTTTTTTAATAAGTATGCTTTCAAATGATCAGCATTCAGATCTGTAAAAAACTGATGTTCCCACTCGTCTAGCTCACACTAATAAAGACTTTGGCACTAATGTGAAGTAATGAAACGCCCAGAAAGCTCTGCAGACTTAGAATGCCCCTCATTCCCGAAAAGTTCTCATTTTTGAAATACTTTGTTTGAATTGATTATGCTTTCAGCTATCAATTAGTCTAGAACTCACAGATTTGTTTGACACATTGCTATAAAACAACACAACGTCCACACATTTTGTCCTAAATCTGTGAAAACCTTGCAGGTTCAGTCTGACCTGGCTATGTCTAATTACTGAAAGTGCAAGTGAAAAGAGACAGGGGTGTCGGCAAGGTTTGGGGGTCAGGCATTTCTAACATCTGGATGTCAGCTTGCATTGAGTCTGTGTGTCTGAGTGGCCAGACAATATGCCCACTCCATTACATTAACTTGCCATGACACTGGGAGACAACCAAAGCCCTAAAAATCCCACGGCCCTGCAGACAAAGCCGTCTGTATGGTATCAGGCATGTCTGCCTATACGCAAAATAAAGCATAACACCATCATCAGTCAAAAAATGGCGTGCTAACAAAGAACACACTGATTTAATGAACCGACAAGACTAATTCTAGCCTAGGGACTAGATTCATTCTAGCCATTAATAAGGGCATGCACACAGTAGGGAAATGAACTCTTAATAGGAGGCCTCGCTAGAGAGATATGCATCACAGGCCAAATGAATTTCATTAAACCAGGTGAGGAGGGATTTGAATATGGATGCTTTTCCTTTTTTTTCTCCTGGATATAAGCACAGGTGATGCTAAATGACCTGTAAAGGTTCTGTTGATTACAGACTAATTTAAGCAGCAAAAGTTAATCAAAATGCTCCTTTTTAAGCGGGACGTTTGGGTTAGATTGAAGGCCTAATTTTGGCTTTTGCATGGAAACAAGGCAACAGTAAAGCGGTCAATAGTCCCACCTCATCGTGGCATTTGTGCTTGACATTTAAACAAACACATCAAACATCGGTGAGATATGGCAAACGGCCCTGTGAAGCAGTGGCACAAAGTGACATTAGTGTTGAAGAATGTCGAATCCTCATTTCCATGTGCGCAATAACGTGCATACAAATGCAGGAAAATGTATTTGAATAAAGGGAAACCATCATATTACGCCACTGCTGATGACTCCCTGAGCTATGATGGATATGATTTTATGTACTGTTAGGCAGCCACAATTGCACCGTTCCAAAGCACAATGGAGTTGCCCATCAAAGCAGCATTTTAAGTCAACACAGGTTATAGGACAATGTAATAACTCTGCCTTATATGACCGCATTTAAGCCAAATTCTAAAACAATATTACTTGTCTTTTTTGTACTGCTCAGAGAAAAATGTAATCCAAGATGACAGGCACAATAAGAGAAAGACTGATTATAAATACATAACAACCCATTAAAGTAGTGATGAAAAATAATAAAAAATTTACCGTTTTGGTCTATATACTTCCACATTCTTTTGCATATTAGACACACAGAAACCCCAGAGGGCATTGTATGACTGATCACAATGTGGCGAATCATCAGGAGAGCTCTGCAGAAGTGATCTGGATGAGCTGAGCTATACAGGATAAGGGTGACGTATGTTGGTTTAGCCAAGTGTGTCTGTTTGTAATGCCATGCGGCAGCAGGCCTGGGTAAGGTCTAGCAGAAAGATGAAGCATTGGGAGGAAGATTAATGTGGCCAGGCTCCACAGTTCATCATCTCGGGAGTCTGTCTGGAAGTACTGGTAGGGCTAAATGCTATTCCAGACTCTAGCAACGCTCCATGGCCAAGGTCACAGAAGAAAAGAGTAATCTGAAATCTGACCAGGACAGTGAAACGAAACCGGACGGAGGGACAATGACAATCGCATACAAACACGGATGTTTACATTTGCTCAACAGAACTAATGGATCAGATTTGGTTGACATCGATATAGTTAAGACAGGGCAAATAAAACATCAAATGCTAAAAGGATAAACTCAAATACTATATTTTGCTTAAAGTAGCCTTCCGTATTTCCTAAAACCAACACACACTGAAAGACACACAAATGGAGCTGTTACAAGCAAATCAGGAGGCAGTATTTTCATTCAGCATTTGCAAAATTTGCATTCCAGTCAACTGATCAAAATTCCTTTCCATTTAGATGAACAACTCTGTGGCGTGAAAACATAAATGCACGCTAATCAAACACCTTGACTGTAATTCAGTCAAATCTGTCTGCAGTCCAGCTGCAGAAAGAAGACAACAGACTTATTTTTTATATTATTTTATAGACTCTTTATGTGGGTGTCAAATCCTCTGGATAACAAGAGCTGAATATTATCCATATAAAAATAGCACTTGGTGTAGCATAATAGGGGGCTGAGAAACACCACAAAGACAACCTAATCCTACGAAATGAAAACAAATCTTCTTCGGCACAGAGAATCTTTATGGGGAAAAGATTGGTGTGTACTTGCAAGGACGATACATGGTACAGAAGAAACTCACAAGGAATATGCTCCACTGGGTGCTATCCAGCACTAATAAAAGGAGGGAAATAAAATGCTTTTGTTCTCACTTGGAGAAATACACCAAGTCTAAACCTCCAGCCTCCTTGAGTGTTTTCTGTCCAAAACAAAACCTTTATAATTTTGTCATAAAATGAAGGCACTGAACTACATTGTGCTGCAGTTTCTGAATAATGAATGTCTAACCCAGAGAGTCCGCAGTGAAATCTCCCCAGGAAAAAGGACAAGGCAAGACATGACTGAAGATGGAAATGCTAGTCTCTTAGACTAAAAGTAGAACTTCTCATCTCATTCTCAGAAAACTATTTTAAGGTGTTGCACCTGCAGAAATGTGCACTTGGCATTTACAAAAACTTGTATAATAAAATGCCATGAAAACTCAAAGACTTGTTTTCATATGAATTTGGTAGTGGATATGTTCAGTATGTTATAATACTATTGCTCATTTCTAAAGTATTTTGTACTCCGTACATACATTTTCTGTATGCATAATAATCTAGATTTTCATACTGTAATTACAAAACTTTCCAAAACAATTCACAGAATATTCTGTAGTGCAATGCACTCAATAACATCATTCATCATTAATAAACAATGAAAATACAATTATTAAACATTAAAGACATGCTTAAGAACAAAACACCTATATCTGTATTTAACTGCTTACTAATGTTTATTAATGTTGGAACAATGTTTTATAAAAAGATGAATTGACTATTTTCTAATGCTAACTAATGATCCATAGTGTGCAGTAATTATAAAGTGTTACCAAATATTTATTGTAATGCATTTTGTTTTGCATATTTACCTTTTTTATGTACGCAACATACAGTTTACATACTGTGAACTATATAACTATAATGCGGTAAGTAGTACTATGTTAGTATTCAATTTCAAACACTTGCTTGTTGCAAACGTAGAGCCCTGCGATTTCCACAATGCAGAAAACATGAATGAAATTGTGGAATCCATTTATAAAAACTGAATTTGTAGTTTAACGCAAATCGAAAGTATGTCATTACACTTCAGTCAGATCATTATATGGACTAGAATTTGTTTTCAGAATGGGAAATTTGGAAAATAAAACAGATTTCACATGGCCCTACAAATGACAACAATGAAAATGAACAGAGCAAAACACAGCAAAATTTGTAAACATTTAAACACGATTAAGATGGGATACAGATTTTGTTATGAACTGGAGACATCAAGTGTGTAGAGTTTGTGAACCAATGTGTTAACCTTCAAAGATCAGAATACCAAGCAAAAAAATAAAAATAAATCACTGAATGTTTTAAAAGTACCCACGACATGATACTTCTCTCTGGAAATCAGACAAATCTGATAGAGAGAGAAAGAGACAGTGACAGAAAGATCTAAGTTTATGCTAAAAGATTAAATCCCACTGGCAACAAAACGTTATTATGAGAGATTCAACCAAAAAGAGAAGGGAGAGAGAGCAGCCTCCAGACACAATGGTGTCCAGTTTTTCAGAGCATTCTTCATCTTGGTGCTCCTCAGGGGTGGGGATGGGTGTGTTCTGAACTCTCTGTTCTTCTTCCAGATGTTTCTTGTTGTCTAGAGGAGAGGAGGGAGGAGAGGTTATACAACCCTAGACCCTCTCCATGAGGGCAGAGAAAAGCCGGAAGTCCAGAGGCCTGAGGAAGTCCACAGAGGCTAGTCGGCCTACTGATTTGTGGATTTTTAGTTTTTTAGTAAACCAATGACATCCACTGAAAACCCCTTCTCAAAAATGATCATGGAGGAAGGTTTCATTTCATTAAGAATACTCTGAGACAGTGTACCTCAGATCACATTAGATCTTCACCGGCTCTTCTGCTTTTTTTATTGTTGTTTTTTCATTCAAGTCGCTTCCTGCAGGATTCTCAATTGTTTCAGCTCTAATCCCTTCACAGCCGATCGGTTTCATTACAAGCCTGCCTTATTGCTGCCACATTTCTCAACTTTTCTCCTCCTTAATGGAAACAGCCTCTCCATAATCATACCCGCTGTTACAATGTCTTCTTCCAGCACCCAGGAAATTGCTTTTGCAGGTGCGATCCATCACGATTGGACACATCGTCCCCTTTAACAACAAAAGCATGCTTGGGAAAACTTATTTCAATCATTGTTAATTCATCACAAAATGCTATAAAATGATAGACATCAGTATTGAACAACTGTGACTAAACATGCTCTGTGCAGTAAGGCATTCCCTTCGTTTGTCTACAGGGAATCCAATTTGCGAGTGAAATGAACGCTGTGCCTATCAAACCGGACGCTGTACATGATTACATGATCAGATAACCCATCATGCAATGTGGAGAGAGGTGATTATCTCGTGCAGGGCTACGTGGCCTTTTCTGGGAGAGAAAATGAATCTAGGCACTAGCATCCGTGATGACTGTTTTGAAGAGAGCCTGCTGAGGAACATGAGTGAGGTAACTGTAAGCACAAAGTACACTGATCACATGCAATCACCTGCAGCTGACAAATACAGTGTAGTTTATTATAGACACAATATGTTTGTTTTTTTTACTATGTGCCGTAATTCATCAATCTAAAAAAAAATTGTTTAGGACACTTTTTCATAAAAACAAATTCTCCTATATCCTTATTTATGCACATAACCTCTGTCTCTCTCTGACAGAAATGTTTGCATCTTGCAGCCTTTTCCCTTTGCCAGCAGCTGGCTCTGCTCAGAAACCAGGGAACATTTGCCTACTGACATACACCAGACTGACAGCAGAGATGAAAATCATACTGTATTTCCATATTTATAATTAAACAGATGGTGACACGCAACAAACTTTTTTTTTTCCTGATCTAGAAAGGTTCCATTCATGACTTGTGTGGAAAAGAAAACACCTACTAGTATAACCACACACGACATCAATGGGAACAAGGACTGCCCAATTAATCAAAAAGTTACATGATAAATCGCATGCGATTGTCATGCGTGTCTCGGCAGAGATGCCGGATCTGTGATTAGTATTAAATGCCACCATCCCCTGCTTTTTAACAAGCTACACAATATCGCATTCATAATCGAATGTGATGCATCTGCGATTATGAATGCGATATTGCAAAGCTTGTCAGTGCAACTGGTGGCTGCTGTGTGACAATAAATGAGTTCACTGTGAACAGGTGTGTTCTGAGGCACACAAAACTAAATGCTTTGTGTGCTTCGCTCTGAAGAAAGAGAAATACTTGTTTGGCAGATACTGTGGCAAAGCATAATAGCCAATATCACAATATTGACAATATCATTGCATCCATACTAAACATTATTGTACAGGATCCAACGTTGTCTAGAACTCAACAGAACGATTAACCATTACCAGTATATCATTTTAATTTGACAGAAATTTGAACATGTTGAAAATAATTATCTAAGTAACTGTTAATTATTCACTGTTGTAGTCATGTCCCACTAAGAGAAACATAAATTTTATTCTTGTTAACAAAAAAAAGCTTTAATAATCACAGCTTGGGTTGCAATGTTTCATTACTCACTAATTACTTACTGGCAAATAATAAGAAAAGTAGCATGTCATCCGTTTGCATTTAAAATTTCCTTTTCTTGTACCTTCCTTTTTTCATTTGTGCCTATTAAATTTATTAAAACAGAGAACTTTAAACGTATAGAATATAGCTAGATAATGTAAAAGTGAATTATCTAGTGCCCAGCTCTATTCTGAGCTCAGTTTAACAACAGATTGCCACTAATCCAGAATCTGCTCAGAGGGAAGCAACAAGGGAAAGGGTGGAAACGATACACAACTTCCTGTTTGCATGATTAATGAGCTCGCCAGCTGGGGATAAGATCAATACACAGCAGCCTTTTACAGGACTCCCTAATGTTGCAATTTCTCCCTCTGTATGTCTCCTCCCGTTCCGAAGCCATTTATGAGATATGATCAATTCTGGTCAGTAATGGGATATTGGTTAGCTTTGTTTTGGTGGGGAAAATCAGTGCATCCTAAACAAGCACTGCAAAGGAACCAGGTCTCTAGAGACAATCGCAGCTCTGACGTTGTTGGTAGAGATAGTAGAACATATTATGATGCTTATCGCCATACCCACTGAGGGGGGCTGGCAGGAGGAAGTGCTCGGAGGAAGTGTGCTTGGAGAAGTAGGAGAATGTTTGCTTCTCCTCTCTACACCATACTGATGGTTCTCATCATCACCCCAGTCAGAAGCTAAAATCAATTCCTAGCAAATACCACAGTAGGCTGCATTAAAAAAAAAAAACGAGCACAAAAGAAAAATGTGGGAGTGTGAAAAAGTCTTTTGAGCATTGACAGCTACAGTTCTATGTGTTAAAATAACCTAAGGCAGAAATCAAGAATGCTTAGGAGCTTGAGACTTCACCAGAAGATGAGACAATGAGAAAAGACAGTTTCCGAGAAGTATATACAGATGACTATGGTGTATGAAGATGCTGCCTGTCAAAAAAAAAACAGACATCTGTTGGTTGTGCCTTACCGCCATTCTAAGCCTCTGGGCCTTGTGCACTCATGCCAGGCTCAGTGAGCTCTGAAAATCAGGACTGACTCCCCGGCTCATCAGTGTTAATATTCCACAACAAACTGCTCACAGATGGGGTCTCATTTACGAACATAAGCTCCCTGTATGCCTTTCCCTTTACTTCATATCTCGTTTTGTGAACAGAATGTCACTTGTGATGGAGTTGCAGTCTCAAATCCCTGCAGGGACTCCATCTCCTCCTGGCTGTGTTGAGTCTGAAGGCCAGTGGATGATCTGGGCATTAAAATGAGAACTTATTTGCTGCAAGAGTTTAAAACATAATGCAACTGTTCATGCTCTCAATTATCATTTCTCTTCCCTGGGCCCCAATATTATAGCTATTAAGAATCACCCTTAAGATAAACCATTGCTTACGTATAACATTGTTATGGAATTTTATTACCGCAATATCACAACTGGCCCAACACAAAATAAATAAATCTTATGCAGACATCCTGTTGATTGCATGTCATGCTCTTGGATCTCCTCCCACTGTGCTCTTGGATATGAATTCCTCTGAAAGGTTTCATATATCTTGCGCTTTTCAATATGATCCGCCCTCTAAACAACAGCAATTTTGGCCTAACAGAGCTACCGCGAATCACAATAATATCCTCTCATGAGCTCAGGCAACAGGAGCTCAATCGACGAAGCTGAAACATAAAGTGAAGCCTGGACTCCTAAACATGTCTGGTCATGGTGTGAGGTCTTGCTTCATCTTTGTGAACCCACTGCTTTCTCTGTTGCTTAATAAAGGGTCTCCCTAAAGAATGAACAGGAACCAGCAGTGAGTAAACCTTTCCACACATTCCAACAGACCCGACGGATCACAAAAGCACACAGACATGAAAGATCAATCCCTGGCAACTACAGACCAACGCTGTATTAGTCTAACCTCCCGTCTTTTGTCTGCAAATAAAGTGAATTTGAGTATACTGTAATTTAATTGAGTGCTCTCATATTTCCGTCCCTTTTACAATTCTATTCACTTTCTATGATGCAGCTGGTCACAGCTGCATAGAGCAGGAAGTGTCCCTAACAAGCTCCATTGATTAAATTACCTGCGCCCAGCTGCCAGGGGTCAAAGGTTAAAGAAAGGCCATGCTTATAGATTAAATTAACCTAGTGAGAGAAAGGCTGACCTCACATCACATCCACCTCTCAGCCTCAGAAAGGCTGGTACTGATACAGAAATTAGGAGCTTCCCTTCTGAAACGCTAGACTCTGATCAGTGTAATACGGTTTTGTGAATTGAGTATCACACTTAAATGCCTCCAAATTAATTCTGACATGCGGATGGTCTTTTCAGCATCCATTTAAGTGCTAACAGCAATGACCTCCAAACACTATCCATTCACAAATCCATTCACTTTCATCTCAAGTTTAACAATCAAAGCCCATATTCTCTATTATGAATGCATGAATATTGTGCTGATTGTTTCTACTAGTGTATTTAATCTTCATACTGCTCGTACAGTCTGTTTAAATAACCACTCAAATCCACAAAAAGTACCAGGATCCAGCACAAAGAGATCTACAACACATGCCAGAGGCCAGGAAGTGTGGTCAATGTCTGAAAACAAAAGTAACTTGTATGAGACTGTGGCTGAAAGAGCAAACAAAAATATGAGAGAGAGAGTGGGGGTGGTTCTGTGTAATAAATCAGAAAGAAATCTCC
The DNA here is from genome assembly GCA_032361165.1 of Enteromius paludinosus. Lineage (NCBI taxonomy): Eukaryota > Metazoa > Chordata > Actinopteri > Cypriniformes > Cyprinidae > Enteromius > Enteromius paludinosus. The sequence continues at coordinate 1,233,076 of JAUMHQ010000033.1, read as the reverse complement.
TAGATAAAACCCATTATCCGTGCCGCAGAAATACAAGAGTTATGAGAATGAACGCATCTAAAAACAGAGCTAAAATGAATAGGCTGTTGAAGGCAAATGGGGAGTACAATAAAATGCATAAAAAAGCTACAGTGAGCAATGACTCGTCTCTCTTTCTCTCTGCTCTGCGTACGTGCTGTAAGACAGGCTGCATTTTCTAAGAGGAAACAACAGACATTGCGAATTCCCCAAAGCCCTAAAGAGAGAGGGGCCTGACCTCACTGTTAAGACTGAGGTCCCAAGACATTCCCCAGGCAGAGCCGGAGGTGATGGAAACTGAACACACAGGTATTGCATGCAAGTACACACACACATTCTCACTACTAGCAGCTGAATCATCTCTAAGGTATTAGTTGCTACCAACCACCTGAGGTAAATAAAAGTGGGGGAAAACACAAGAACAACGCAGACTTCAAAAATTCAAAACCCACCAAACTATGTTTGTCAGACAGAGCCAGAGGAAATTAACTGCCCCTCTTTTTGAAACCTCAGACCAACCTTAACGCATTGTTAATGGCTATACTTTATCATAAAACAGAATTAATTAACATTATAGTATTATTAACAAATAATACAGCCTAAATAGTATAATACAGTTAAATACACAACCTACATAATACCCATGTAATGTTCCTTTTTAAATACTGCACAATCATTTTAAAGTAATAATTTACCCAAAACTGAAAATTGGGTCATTATTTAATCATCTTTATGTCATTCAAACCCAGATTCAAAGTCCTGAAGAATCTTTACAGAGCTCATTTCATACAGCGACTGTTTATAGAGATTATGCACTGGCATTGAAGGCCAAAGGGGTAACTGGTGTGTCATAATTGAATGTGACATGCTATTTTGCAAGTTGAAGTTGAAGTTGATTTGGTTGTGACTAGGGTCTGTCTCTCACACGATAGCTTGTTCTAATATGTAGCTTTACATCTATTTTTATAACAGTTTTTTCTGGGTTGCTGCGAAAACAAACAAACCAAAAAAAAAAAGCTCATAGATGTTTGGAACGACATGAATGGTAACAACAACAAAAAGAATATGACAGAATTGTAATTTTCATGTGAGCTACTTTATTAAAACAACCTTTTGATCAGACACCAGAATTCATCTGCTCAAAAAACACAAGCACTGATTTGAAGAGCACTTGTTCCACTGAAAAGGGAGCAAATCCCTTGTACTCCACAGACACATAAAACATTTATGGATGTGTGATGTAAGCAATTATTATCTGAGAGAGGAAAAGCATCTCTGGGTGGCTGATACCAACAGTACTTGCACGAGGGCTTTGAGTTACTCGTTATTCCAACATATAAAAGTTAATTTTTAAAAATTTAAAAATTTTTAAAATTATTATCAGAAACACTTGTCTTGTTAACTAACACCTGAGGCTGTACATCCTGACTCTACCGGTGTTGTAAGTGACTGCCAATCAGCAGGCTCGAACACAAGAATGTGATTATTAAAAAGGCCTACTGGACTAAAACGAGGTACATGTGAAGCATGCAGAACAGAAGCTTCGGTATCGATGAACATCCACCACAAACAGCCCACATAATCACTTCATCCTGATTTAATGGAGGTAGTAAATTAACAACCACTGTGTATCAAAGCACACAGTGACCTTTGCGGAGTATAAATCACAGCTTCCATTGTGCTGCCAGATCTCCCTTTCAACCAATTTGTCACAACGTAATACCACACAAAACCCTTCCATGCTGAGGAAGCTACTGTTGTAGGAGGATCAAAGGTCCCTATGACTGCCTCAGAAATAACAGCTAAAACAAAAGCCTGTAAGTGCTGGGTGAAACAGCTATACAGTCATATGACAACATCTGTACAGGTATAAATCATGCCATGGTCGGTAAAAAAAGGCCATAAAACACTATTTTTTTATTGCGCATATATCTGGTCCAAGTTTGTTGTGAAAGCATTTAGCATTTTCCCCATTTCACTGCATGCATCTTGCTCTCTTCAAATCAAAAACATGTTCTGTGTGAATTACCCCTATGTGCAGTTATCAAATCACATAGGCTACAATTAAATTAAATAAACATAGGCCTATGTGCTCAGTGTTTCAGAGTGAAGCGCAGCACTGTGTTCATTTACATGCGATTAGCTCTTGATCTGGTGTTTTTAGTATCTCAGATCGACTCGCAGCAAATGCTACTACCCCGCAAACATATTTTAAGTTTGAGTCAAATATCGCCGTCCATCTTCCCAAATGTTTTATGATGAGTGCTCATAAATAAACGATCAAAATTATATGTGAAAATATTGTAACATTAATATTTTGTGAAAAAAAATTATAATAATTATCATTATTCCTAGTATTAGCAGTAATAGTAGTATAATTCAGTTACAATCACACAATTTTCAGCCACACTACAAACTACAGAAAAGCATCATAAAGTAGAAGTTAAAGAAGAAAAAGAATGATCAAATAATTTACAATATGAGGTTTCAAATAGTTTTAAAACAAGCAGAACTTGTTATACTGCGTGACATGTCACATTTCCTGTCATACTGCATCGCAGGAGCATGCCGAACATTCGAAGGTATTTGTCAACTACGCATAAATCTGCAAAGCACTACAATAATTCTTAGTATTTACGTGTTTTTAAGAGTGGATAGTGCCACAATTATGTAGACTACACAAGACATGCAGTCACATGTGTTTAAACCCTCTCAAAACAGTCAACACTTACAAATGGATGCATCATGCTTCTCAGCCACGTCATATTTACGGGTAGGAACTGCCTTTGCCACAAATTCCTTCACAAAGAGCACTGGCCGAAAGCCACATTCCTGAAACCCACAAAGAACTTGCTGCTTTTCCTGGTTTATGTTTACAGAGATAAGAGCCTTGGCCCTTTCTTTACACTCACCTTTAGACCCTGCACAACCTCATATACTTACTTTCAGATGATACACAAACTCTATGCAGCAGGCAAAGTAACACACAAAGATGTATACATGCATGCTTTTATAAAAGGAAAGTTAAAAAGACACCTGTGTGCTTTGCATTCAGCTGCTTGATGCTTGCAAGACCCTAAAATGATAAGCTTTCAGGAGAAAGATTCCTACATCTTACACAATGATACCGTGTTTATAAGACATCAAAATGTTTAGATCAGATAACACTTTCGATTAATCGATTATGACAGTTCTGTTTGTAAGTGCTCAGCCATTAATGCTCGACAGCGACCCCTGTTGATTCAGATCGGCGTGGCAACCTATTAGAACAACACTTGCACAATCTCCGGCTGTCAATGCCATCATCAATCATTCCTGCATATGTGACAAGCCTTAAGATACAAACATTAAAAGCACAGTCGTGAAAATTAACTCACCTGTGACATCTGAGGCCGGAAGTTGATCTGCTTTAGGTCCACGGATCCAGGAGACAAATTGTGCAGCATCTGGCACAGGAGCACCCCATCTCTGAGCGCCTGGGCCAGGTCAAACACCACCGCTGAGGGCCAAACGACCCGGTGGTTGGGGGGCAAAACCTTACAGTCTATCAACCAGCGACCGCACTGTCTCCACTCCTCCATATTGACAGAAATGATGCAGAATACTGGCAAAAATGAAACGCTGTGTCTGGCAGCCTACCGCACGTACCAGAAAAAAATGCTGATGTGAAATTATCCCAGTTCCTCTTTAGTCCAAAGGGCACTAAAGTGCCTAAGGTCAACTGCGTGAGAACGATCTTCACTAAGATATACCCTTAACAACTTTTAACAACCGAATTAAATCCAGCTATCCGCTGCAGAGCTATACAGGACTTTGTATAACGAAATAATCCAATTACTAAGTTAAATTAAATGAGAACTCAGACATATCGTGCACTATGGTGTTAAAATATTATTTAGATGCGTTTCCCCTCAGAGAATAAGATGAGTTTCCTCTTCTTCATCATGGACTGACATATTTGGCTCTGTTAACGCGTCCTGTCACAGCAAAAAATGAGTCTCTGAGGACTACAATAGATTAGTTCCTTAACAATAAACGTTGGAAAAGACTGCAAAGCAGCCGACACACGCAATTTCGGACGGTTTGTCAAAGTTTTACCATTAAAATAAAGAATATATCCATGTTTTGTAGTCTTCGGTTGAAAGCTCCTCACAAGCGCTCGAGCACCAAGCGGGATGTGAACTAGAGTTAACGTTAAATAGCGTCCAACTCCAAACAGAATCCGGTCCAAACTTGTTTTACAAACTTCTTGAGGGAAATATCCCGGCGTTCAGTGAAACGCACAAACTCTGGCGTTTATAACGCGAAAACTGTCGTTCGTCCCGCTCCTTTCGCTTCCACAGAAAGACAAATGCCGCGAGGTCTTGATGCTGGACAGTCGCGCCTTGAGTCGTGATGGTTTCTCAGTTCATCTCCGTGTAACGTTAGATGGTTGAAGTGTTTTGATTTCTCCGCTCTCGTGAGCCGTGAGTGCGAGCAAGCGTGAGCGCGCGCGGAGCGGGAGAAAGGGCGCGCGGCGGAGAGATCGCATCTGGGTTCCGGTCGCGCTCGTCCACGTGTGAGAAGGAGGAGAGGGTCGGTCTCAGTACAACAACTACCAGAAAAAGCCTTTTTTCATTAGTAATATTTAGTAAATTTAGGAGACATCACGGTAAATGTGAACATCTGGGGAAAATGTTAAATGTTTTGAGATATTTTATGACTCGCTGAACTTGCTTTTCAGCTTAAACTGTTTAAAATATTAAACTATAATTAAATGATATTACAGTAATAAGTTACATATTATTTGTGTTATTGCTATGTAATCCAGGCTGATTTTGATATGGATAGGTTTGATATGATTTAGTGAGAGCCTTCAGTCATAGTTTTGATCATCTTAATATGTGTGCCATATAATTTATGTAGCATATTTGCAATCCAAATACACATAGTAACAGTCTTACTCCGTTTTTGCAAGGACCCTTCACCTCATTAAAAGTATTTACATAGATGAGACATGTATGTTCTGCTTGTCTTGATGGAAAATTTGCTGTAGTGTGACTATTTTGCCCTGGGACCGATACGAAAACACATTTGGGGATGAAAGATGGCTTTTTGAGACAGATGTGAGTAGCTGTCACAAGACTCAAAGCATTGATCCATCTTGGTCTCTCTGCAGAATTGTGTTAGTGATAAACACCACAGCAAGGTCACATGTTCTTCCCTTCAGAAAGCGTGATTATAAACCCTTTGGATGTACAGTATACATTTGTAACTGAATAAATGACTCGGCCAGTATCACTTCTGTTATACCCTACATCAACATTTATTTAGAGATGGTTCCGTACAGGAACTGAAATGTATGTGATATCCATCTGGGGTGTTATATAACACCCAAGGAAAGTAGACTCTAACACTAGTTATTTTTGGAGGATTATTATAATCATTTGTAACGTTAAAACTAGCAATCACACAAGACATAATCAACTCTAGCAGGAATGGGACCAGGTTACCATCTAGTGGTGAAAGGTGGTATTTCGCGTTAGTGGTCATGTATTTAAAATATTTGACTAGTTTCACCAAACATGATATATTGATGTAGTTTCTTACCATTCTTATGTTCTGTTCTATATTAGAACTAATCAAATTATGAGCAGTGAATAATTCAAATACGTTTCATGGTGAACTGCAGAAAGTGAAGCCATGCATCCACATAAAACAAATGAGCAGAAATTGAAAGTAAACACAAAGTAAAAGGCAATTTGTCATTTATTTTATGAAAAAATGTACCCGGTGTACAAGACATTCCAGGTAAGCAATTACATCAAATATTAGCCTCTACCACCGCCCCATATCGCAATAAACAAGCCTAAATCTACTCACACTGTTTTCTTGATTTTGTTGTTTCCATGACTGACATTTACAGTATAACTATAAACAGCTCAAAATATTTTTGTTTGTTTTTTTTTTTAAGAAAAATACAATAAATCAGCATGCATGTCAAAATAAAAAGTAAACTTTTTGTTTTAAATATAAAAAGAACTTTCTTTTTAAATCAGGGCCTAAAATGAAATTAAGTTGTATATCTATATATATTCTTTATCTATATAGTCATATACTTTTTCTTCTTTTCAGTCCGTCTCTAAAAGATGGCATTCGCAGAAATCAGATAGGACTTGATCAATTTGTATCAGACACACAGCTATTACTTCGGGAAGCTTTGCAGTTGTGCGCACCCAAACAACAGACAACAAAATCATTATTAACCTTAAAATAATTATGTTTTGACTACGTCTATTAGTGTTTTAATTAGTCTGAAAGATACATGTCCCTCATTCATTTTAGCTTTGTCAAAATTATTACAAAGAACGTTCCTGCAATTAGTCTTCAAAAGACCTGTCCATAAATCAAATGCATCAGAAAATGAAACCAAGTTCCCTTTACAATACTTACAATTTTTTAGTTTTTTTTTCTTAACAACAAAAAAAAAAAAAGTAATTAGAGAGGACATAACATCTTACAAACACTTAAGAAAATAATCAAACACATAGTTATTCTAAGATCTCGGATAGTAAAGCAATCCACAGAAGGAATGGCTGGGAAACCTCATAAAAAAAAAGCAACTGAACCCCAACTGATTGGAACTGCGTACAATTCATAAGATCTATTGTAGACTTACATTCAATCAATCAATTTTGCAAGAGGGTGAAAAGAGGAAGACACTGTGATTTAACTACCATTGTCAAAACAACTGATATAAACATTAAGAAATGCATCATAATTAGCATTATTATAACATGGCAGTATAGATCAAGATACAAATGACATTTACTGCTTCCATGTGTCAGCATCCACATCACCAACACCTCTGGCCTTATCTAAAATGATCCGATGTCAATCATTGGTGTGACTATTTGGAAACCTGTATATTTATTGCTGACCAAGGCGTTTAATAAGACAGGAAGTCTGCATGTGATCCAGCTTACTGATTTACAATTTCACGTCAGTGTAAAGCATCTGTACAAAACCATACATTAATTAGCTGAAGAGTATAGGATTCTGTTTTAATATTGATCTACAGTTATAATAACGGCCAAATTAAAAACAGAGCTTGTTATGCCTAATTAAAGCCATTTGTTCCCCAGACTACCTAAGTGTTGTGACATTATTGGGAAAGGCATGATTTTCATAGAAACTTCTCAGTTTATGAGAGAACAATACAAAGATGATATAAATCAATAATGGCACAGTGCCCAATGGGGAAAATATGAGGCCACAGCAAAAAAAAACAAAAAAAAAACAACAACAATAAATACAACAGGCTGGTACACAAGTCAAATCTGGAGAGAAGAGTGTGAGCTTTCCTTTTTCCCCCGCTCCCTCTGTTGAGATGGGATGGTTTATGTTTGCAATGGTAACGTACAACATTACCAGGACGCTGGGGAAGAGAATTTGAACTGTAAAGTATGTGTTAAGACTTCCTCTCCATGCAGTTTTAAGTTTGGGCGTCCCTTTCAGAGTCAGTGGAAATAAAAAGCAATTTATTAGTTTGCTTTTTAGCTGTAATTTTCTTCATGACATTTCCAAAAGAAAAAAAAAAAGGTTCTGACATGATGCATTTTTATTGTCTCTTTTCTTTCTCTTTCTTATAAAAAGTCTCAAGAGGGGAAACAACCTTGACTGCATACAATGTTTTTAAAAAAATAAAAAAAAAGGTAAATAAAAAGTGTTCAGTCGGAGTCACTGCTATCTGAAGTGGAACCACTGGAGCTGCTGCTGCCCGAGTCTGAGGAACTGCTGCTGCCGCTTAGCCGAGAGGGGCCTGAGCCTCCTTTCTCTGAGACCAAAGAGAGACACACAGTGGTTACACAATCCAACCCAAGTCCATTTGTGAAATAAGGTGCAAGTCAATTAGCAGTGCATTTATTAATGCAAATAAACACCATCGTTTTAAATAGAGAAAAATAAAGAAATAAAAAACAAAAATTACCATAATTTATAAATTACTTAATATAAAGTGACAGCAGTCTGGCATCTATGTGCGAGTAGGTCAAGAGAGTGCACTTACGTGGAGGTTTCCTCTGTTTCTTCTGTAAACAGGACTTGACATATCGCTCCAGCTCACGCAAAGTGGAAGGTTTGAGCGTTTCAAAATCTATTTCGATTTCGTCAGGGTTGGAATCCCGCAGCGAAGGCTCTCTGGACTGAATGATGTGGACCACCCTGCCCAACTTCTCTCCAGGCAGCCGGTTGATGTCGAGGCTCAGTTGCCGTTTCTCATCGTATGTCATGGGGAGCGACATCTCCTCATCAGACTCGTAGCCTGGCCCTCTTCCACCCTTCTTTGGTTGCCTGTGAAGGTTCCATCCATACAGAAGAAACTCTTTAGACCTTAATTGATCGTTTTAGATTAAATCCATAAAACAAATCCAGAACATAGCAAACCTGTTGCCTGGAACAGTGCTGTTAGCCTTTCTGGCAGGACCCTTTTTCTGCTGGGCTGGTTTCGGTGGCTGTCCTGGCTTGCCTTTTTCTTCTGGCTTGGCTTTGTTGTGCTTGTTCTCTTTCTTTTTCTTGTCTTTTTCTTTCTTCTCTTTCTTCTTCTTTGGTTTACTTACAGGGGCCTGAGAAAGAGCAGCTAACTGTTCGTGGACGGCTTTCAGCTGGAGAGAGCCAAGAAGGGGGTGTTAGTGATCTGCTCCAAGTAATCACTTATCAAACATGACATTTACATTTGATTATCAAAAGAGAACTAAAAACATTATTCATTTTTGGTTTTCCAGGGCCAAAGAAACAAATGTATTCAATTATAGAACAAAACATGCAAAACAGCTGCCATTACTAAAATGAAGTACCAATAATAATAGAATAATTAAGATAATAAAATAGTACTATTACTTAAAAATATTAACACTGGACAACCAAAAATCATTCATGCATGTTTTTGTCTGTGACTCAAGGAAAGAGTGCATGTCATCATGAAACAGGATGAATAGAACATCAGGTTTTAGAAGCAATTCTGCCCTATACAACTAGAAGTAAAACAGTTAAAAAACTAATAAAATACATGTGCTTAGCAATGCCTCTGCTGTTTACTAAATATGGCTCAACAAAAAACCAAATTAACCAATTAAACTGATTCTGGCAACAACAACATTACAACACAGACTCTGAGTATATCTGTTCTGATGCATATCAGTGTAACTGATATTTACAGAGCAAACCAAAATAGTGACGATACCAGACCAGTTACACCCCTATTTACCACATAGCCGTGGAAAGCATTGAAGATTACCCCCATACTAAAGTCTCACATTACAAATACATAACAATGGCATAAATGTAGATAAAGGGCCGTTAGAGCTTCACGCTATTTTCTGGAACTAGCAAGAGTTTGTCTAAATGCAAAGCAAGCCAACATGAACAAAGGAAGTTCACACTCCAGAAACACTTATCTATTAATTCCCAAAACTTTCAGCACTTCCATCCTAAACATACACAGCTGAATTCCCAACACCACCAAACAAAGTCAATATTTTTCTGCTGCTTTTAACCCTCTACCGCTGATCTCACCATACATATCATATGCTTGATCATCTAATGCAAATGATAAAAAGCAACTGTACAGCTATTACACAATGTTCATAGGCAGGGACAGGGAAATGAAAAGTAAAATCACCTGATTATTCTTGGTGCACCCGTTTTTTATCCCCTGTCTGCTACCATTGGGGTGCTCCAAAGAGATACACTGGTAAAGAAAATGGCAAGGGAAGAAAGTATGATATAGAGCTCCAATAAGACAAACAAAGCCACAAAAATGCTACTAGATCTACGTTTAGGCATTCTGGAATTTTAATGCAAAGCAGTATATGCAGCTGGTTGCGGTAGAGGGCTAAAACGCAGCTCTACATACAAATACACAGAAAGGTGCTTGCTGTGAAAGATGGGGAGGGGTTATTTTAAATGGAAGCCCCTCCAATTCCTTCAGAGCATGAACATTGATTAAAGCAGTTATATGTGGGTATGGTGCGAAAAAGGATAATCAGGAGGGCTGAGAGAACATCTCTGAGTCTGGAGAGGTTAAGGATACTTGGTCCTTGTTTTGAAACCCACCTGTTCCGCACCCACCTGTTCCTGCAGCTCGGCGAGCCGGGTGGCCCTCTCCTCCTCGGAGTCGGAGCTGTCAGAGGTGGAGGAGTCGCCACTGCTCTCACTGCTGACAGTACTCTTACTGACCACACCGGCCCCGCCTACGCCGCCTGCCCCGGCCACCTCCACCGGCTCATCAGGCATTTTTGCAAAACGCATTTCAAACACATCCTGAGACATGAAAGATTGTTGTCATTGAACAATTCAATAATTTTAATAATCAAATGAAAAGACAATATTAAACCATGATGGGGGAGAGGGAAACACACCTGCAGCTTTCTGGCCATTGCAACCACCTCATGATCAGGTGGGTTGTACTTGTAACAATTTGAGAACATTAATCTGACATCTGCAGCAAAAGTCTGTGCATCTTGGTACTCTCGGCTGTCCATTTTTTTCTGCAAGCAAATCAAAATAAAATTGATTCGATAACTAGATAAACCAGTTTCTTGTAATGCCGTGATTTTTACTTTGTTACAACTTTGCCTGTGCAAACTCAACGTACTTTCACTGTGCTCAAGTCCATGGGGTGTTTGATTATTTCATGGTAGTCATGTAGCTCGAGAGCCTCCGCGTCGACAGGCTTGTAAAAAGGCCAAGCGTATGCAGCATGTTTTTTCGAAAGCATTTCTTTAAGGATGACTTCGCAGTACTTGAGCTGCTCTGAAAGCCTGCCCTTTTTGCTTCCGTGTATGCCTAGTTCCCCATCCTCAAAATCCTTTTTAGGGGGTTTGATAGGGCGACCGGTGCTCTCTCGCCTGGATGCCACCTTGCCCTGCTTGCCTTCTGAAAGAGGAGTGGGTGACTGGCTCCTACTGGCGGTGATGGCAGAGGTAGTAGGGGTGGTTGTGTCTGCTTTCCTCTTTACCCCCTTCTTCTAGGAAGAAAAAAAACCACAAAGGGAGACACAAAGCTAATGATGAGGCAATGTCAGCGTATTTATATTTAGTGAAATTCTGAGAGGTCCTATAACTAACTTTGATTGTGGGTTGCGACAGAGGCATGCCGGGTATCACGGCGGCAGTGGTTGCGTTCTGTACAGCTGGTATGCTAGGAGTGATGGTGGGCACTGGAGCTGGAGATACCACTGCTGTCTGTGAACTCGGTGAGGTGGCAGAAGGGAAAACAGAAGTGGGTGAGCCAGAAGAGACTGCCCCATCCTGCTGATCTGCATTTATAGGATTAGAAAAATATTGTTTACTACTAAGGCATGAATGTAGCTTATCATGATCATTTTGTCATGCAAACCATCTATATTTTACCAGGCCCTGCTGGTTTGCGACCTTTGCCCTTTGGGGCAGGAGGAAGAAGCTCGACCTCCTCCTGAGGCATGAGTGCCACCTTCTGAAGGAAGATTTTCTCTAACGCTTGTGCCATCAACACAATATCATCTGTTGGCTGAAAAAAAATAAAAATTAAAAATGAACACAGATTGCATCTGCCAAAGCAGCTTCTCCTCCAAACCTGTACAGTGTAATCATGTTGAGTTTTAAACCAGATTGTGCCAATCCTTACCTTGTTGTAAATATAACAGTTTGTGAACATTGTGTTGAAATCCTGCATACACTCGCTTGCACTCCAGTAGTACACATTCTCCAGTCTTTTCTTGATGGTGCCCATGTCCATTGGATTCTTTATGATCGTGTGATAGTCCTAGACACCAAGAGGGCAGAAAGATTCAAGATACTAACATAAAATTAATACAAGACAAAGCAGGATCAACTAAAACTCTAATTCTCAAGTGAAAACTCAATTAACAGAACCTAGATTTGTAAAATTACAAATCATTTTGTTCAAAATGATAGAATGTAAAGTAGCTATATTACACTGAATCACATCCACTCACCGGAAGACCAAGTTTAATGGCATCAACAGGCTGGTAGAAAGGCCATGCAAACTGGTGCCTCCACAGTGTCTTGACAACTACATTTTGCATGTACTGGAGCTGGTTGGTCTTGCGGCCAGGTTTGGTAGAATTGGTCACCTCAGGGGGTGGAGGGTTGCTGATCGCAGGAGCCTCTGGGTTTGCTGAAGTGACCGTTGACATTTTGGAGAAAAGGGGGAAAACGGCTCAATGGGGAAGGGATTTTTATTCTGCACAGGCCGACTTATTTTTAATTTTAGATGTGCTTTCTCTTTATGCTTTCCGGTTTCTCTCTCTCTTTAAGCTCTTCAGTCATCTGAGAGGGGCCAAATCCCATTGCAGGACCCAACCTTTGACCTGGAAAAACAAGAAATATGACATAAGTCATAAAAGCATTATGATGTTTACACTGAAGACAAACAATGCTGCAACTCCATTAAAAATCACTTTAGAAGTCAAAATGAATTGCGAGCAGCAACATATCTTTGTGTTTTTTTATGCATTGAAGTACATTCAAGTGAAAGTTATCAGATGGGGGGGGGGAAGCCCAGGCCTATCCATAAGTTATTGATAAGATGGAGACAGATTGGATTATATGAAAGGGATATTCAAGCAGAATAAAACAACCGGAAAAGTCTGGCACAAATCCAATTTTCAATTTACTTTTGTCTGAACTTTTTATAAACATTGCTTTGCCATTTATAATGTACAATGCCATCAATACACATCAAAAGTCAGATTCACAGATATCGTACAAGACTCTATACTATGAAATGAAAACTACAATGTTGACATCATAGTAAAGTATGTCCCTTTACCTGAAGAACTTCTTATGACATTTTGAAAAAAGTAACATGCACATGGATGGGCCTATTTATAAAGATATAGTGTATTGTCATGTCAAATACCCCCCCCCCCCAAAAAACAAACAGCTGGGTCTAAACAACCCTGTGTGTGTGCAAAAACTAAGCTATTAAAACATTAGATCACAGGTAACCCGAAATCATTCGGAGCTGAAAACACTACAATGGTGGTTCCTGTTGACAAATAACACACTATTATTAAATCCTTCCCTGTAAGCATTCACTTAAACTTTGTTGTGATTAATATTTTTTGTTGTTCCAAATCTGCATGTCTTACTTTATTAGTAGAAAACGAAGGAATATAGGAGGAATAACATATATATAGGCAGTGGTCTTAGACAACACCCACTATTTTCTTAGAAGAAAAAAGTAATAGGAGTTTTTGATCACCTGGGCATAAGTAAGTGATGGCAATAGTGTCAACTGCATATTTAAACTACACATTCTCATCAATTAAACTTAATGAGAGTGCATGTGTTTAGTTTGAAACCACAGCAGCAGTCGCAGAATTACCGCGTAAACAATCAAACTGCCTCACCGGACTTGGTCCACGTAGTATTCCCAAATAAAATTAGCGATTTACGTTTTTTAAGAGAGAGAGAGAGATAAAAAAGAAACATAACATAAAAGCTGAAGCATTAAGCTTAGACGGCTAACAAATATCCTACACTAACGTTAGTTTAATTATTATCTAACTGCTGCACACATAACGTTATACCACAACTATGAAAGCAATTAATCAAACTAAATTGTTTCCAACACAGCCTTCGTATTCCTCAAGACACCGCCCACAAATATAGGCGTAATATAGCATATTTACTAAATAATTGTCTCCTGTTGTAAATGTACATGTGGTGGAGGGAAATAAAGCGGGCGCGCTGAACTGAGCAGCTGATTAGCTTTAGCACACAGTCACTCAAGTAAAGATGGCGCGCAGCTGCAGCTGGCTAACCGAGTTAGCATCCACACTCACCGTCTCCACGCCTTTCCAAGTGCTTATAATTCACCCACACCCAAAATGAATATACAGAAATAAAGATTAAAAATAAACAAAGGAGCATACAATGGCGTGGCGGGCAAGCAAGTGAATTTGGCCATGTTATTTCAGCGAGGCTTTGTTGTACTGTCGCTTTGTTGAAAACAACTAGCCACTCGCTAACGGCTTCTCGTGAGATTCACTAATTGAACGCGAACTCTATTAAAATATTGACATGAAATCCAAATTACTACGCTAAGATATGTTGTTTAAATAAGCATTCCTCATTACTCACTCAGGGGCTTCAGAAGAAAGGGCTATCGTGTGGTGATCCCAGCGGCTCGTCGCTTGTTTGGAGGCTGGGCAGCAGCACAGAGATGAGGTACACGGAGTGTTGTGCGCATGCGCATTCGCGCGCTCTGTCCAACGCCAAACCATTTGCTCTTTAGTACCGGTCCGACCTTTTTTATTATTGTATTATACTTTATTTATTCTAGTATTTTGTATTTACATTTATTTGAAATATTTGTTTCAGTTCAATTAATTCATTCAATTAAAGTTTTTTCTTTTTTTCCTAGCACCCTCTTGTGGCGTCCTCGAGTTTGAAATTCATATATCTGGAAAAAAAAAGTTTATTTGTTCTTTTGATTTCATTTTAAACCAGGGTTCTGTAAAAGACACAATTTATCTTAGACATGGAATCAGGGCCAGTCCTGCTGTCAGCATGCCAATTTTCCAATAGGACATTTATTAATTATTATTATTATTTTATTAATTTTTTAACCAACGTTTCTGTTTAATATAATGTAAATGGATGTATTATAGGCCTCTTTGTTGTTTAAAGTGCCATGATATAGTTCAATGTTTATAAAAAATAAAAATAACATTATGTAACATTCTAAAAGCCTCCAGCTCGTTATAATAACTCATACTGCCACATGGTGCACGGTACAGTCTACCTCAGCGTTTGAAAAAATGTCCCTCTCCGTCTGCCGTTGAGATCTGCGCATGCGCGGTGATTGTTACTGCCACATTACCGCCTGAGCCAGTGGTGGAGAGGCGCTCATCCACCATCGTATTTGGCACGATCACTAACTCATTGCGTGATCAAAACGGCCTGTCGCGCGATTCATGAACAAATCTTCATCCAAAGCCAGTGGTGGACTCGTCTCAAAAGCCAAGAGCAGCTTTTATTATCCCCCCTGCAGCCGCCGGTGAGTGAGTTTACTCGCTGCTTTTGTTGTCTGAATGTATGGGGAGAGAGGGGCATGTGTGCAGAGAAAAGACCCATCAATCTTTACTGTAACGTTATTTAATGTATTGGAGATGGGACGGATGACTGAAACGATCACGGTAGACCACGACTTTTGACACAAAGATGTGAAGATTACATGAATAAATGCGTTGCAGGTGATCTTTCGTTTCTCCGAGGCCCTGCGTCTCAAATAGCCTAGCTGCTAACAGCAATGGTGTTTTCTCAGATCTTCCTGACAGACACGAGCTCTGGAAATCATTTCTAGATTTTAGCGTTGGTATGTCTCCAGATGGTTTCCCATTGTCGGTAGTCTTGAATGTTGAGTCTTGTTTTTTTTTTTCTTTTCAGTTTTGTCGTTTTAAGTGTACACTAGTGTTATATGCTTTAGGTAGCTAAGTATGTGTCTTCTAATGTACAGGTGTGCGTTATCAGTTTACATACCATACAGATCCTGAAAGATTGTAAAATTAAACATATTGTCCACTATTTAATTATTTTTTATTATTATTTAATAATTGTATCTATTTACATGAGCTTGGTGCTTTATTTTGTGTGTTCTCCCCGCATCAGTGACTCCTTGAAGTCTTGATAGCCGTCCATGAGTCCTAGGTAGTAAAGCATCTAGGGATCTTAACATAATATAGCGGGGGTGAAGTTAAAAGTACAAAGCATGATGGGAAACCAAAATACTTGTGATGCCAAAAGAGCATAATTTGAAGAATACAAACTTTTGAAAACGATTATTTGTGCAAACTAAATTTACTTACTTAATCTTTAAATTTTTCAAATTAAATAGCTTCATTTGGACTGTGCGAAGTGAACAATGCTATACAATTTATTCTATTCAATATGCAGCCTGTTATATAAAAATATTATGTGTGTATGAGAGAGAGAGAAATCGGTACATTTGAAAATGTAAAATTATAATTTACAAATTATTCTAATTTGAAAAAATATACTTAAGGCAAAACTGTTTTGGCATGATATTTATATTTTAAAGGTGTTGAGGCAACTGACAAATTGAGTGGTGTCGTGCTTAGTTATTAATAGCCTACCTATGTCATCTGAAGACTAGTATTATACAAATACTCATCAGTGCCTTTCTTTTGGACAGTCGGGTTGACGTTGAACTTGCTTCTGTAAACCCATTCTCTCCAACTTGGTCGCCATGGCAACTGAGGAGAAGAAACCAGACACAGAGGCTACTAAAACACAGCCGGCATCAGCTGCCTCTGCCAGCCAGAGCAAGGTAAAACATCACTGGGAACGCCCGTCTTTTGCTTTCTGCTGGATGATTTTTGTACCGCGCAACGGATATACTTGTGGTATAAATGGTATAGCAGCCTTGCTGCAGACATATAGCTAATATAATCTGTAACAATGCCATTCCTCTTTTCGCTGTGTTATTAATAATGTGAGTTCTGCTTTATCTCAGTCAGCACCCGTGAAGCCAAACTATACCCTGAAATTCACATTGGCCGGCCATACAAAAGCAGTCTCTTCTGTCAAGTTCAGTCCGAGTGGGGAGTGGCTCGCGAGCTCATGTAAGTACTTGCACTAGTACAGTTGTTACGTGTTAAAGAACAGGGGTTCCCAAAACGTAAAATAATAACAATTATTGACTCACCCGCATGTTGTTTTAAACCCATATGACTTTATTCTTCTAAATATTTACATTATTATTATTTAAGTCAAGTCAAGTCAAGTCACTTTTATTTATATAGCGCTTTTAACAATACAGATTGTAGCAAAGCACTGAACA
>JAUMHQ010000033.1:1180660-1206704 GCA_032361165.1 Enteromius paludinosus | reverse complement strand
TGTTTTAACGGTCGGGTAGTACGTTCGGTTTTAAATGTAGTACCTACTTAAGAAGTATGCGATTTCGGACGCAGCCAAAGACTTCCGGGGCATTTTTGCACGTGACAATGACACTGGGGGGCGGAGAACAGATAAGTGACCATGACAACAAACAAGATAGGCGGAGACATGAATGAACAACCACGACAGCAGACAAGGTGGGCGGGGACATAAATTCATTGATAAAAAGTCCAGGCATGAAAACAGACACAAAAGAGAGAGTTCATAGGGAGCTGGTGTGCCATAAACAGTCTTTAGCTGGCAGCTCCAGCTGGGCGTGACAGCTAAGAACTTCATTTGGACAACTTTAAAGGTGATTGTCTCAGTATTATGATTTTATTTTATTTTTTGCACTCTCAGATACCAAATATTCTAATTGTTGTATCTCGGCCAAATATTGTCCAATCCAAACAAACCATACATAAATTTTTTATTTATCTACTGTAGCTCTCAGATGATTTACAGTATAAACCTTTAATTTCGAAAAATGTAAAAATGACTTAAGATTGGTTTTGTTGTCTAGGGTCACATTTGTAGGGTGAAACTTGAATTTATTGACCCCCAAATTGTTTTTTTTTTGTGAAACAGATGAAAGTACACATGCTTATAGTATAAATAGTGTAAATATGATCTCCTATCCCAGTTTAAAGAGCAAAGAGTATTCATAGTTTGATTTTCCTATAAATTCTAACAACTTTGGTGTTTTATTCATGAATGAATCAGTGTTTTGGAATACTATTGTTGGTTGAATGACTCACTGTTGCCACCAACGAAAGAGACAATTAACAAAAAATCTTTTTTCATGAACAGAATCAAAAGAGTCACTGGAATTAATCAGTATGTCTTGGGTGGGACTACCTGTTTGTTAAACTAATGCTAGATTGAGGTGTTCACGATACCTGTTTGGAAACAGTATACTGCTATACTGATTTATACTATGATTAAATACAATTGTAAAACAAATGTAACTACTGACTGATTTACAATCGCAGTTAACAATGTCACAAAACCTCAAAATGTCGCAAAATCATCAAGAGAGCATCTCTAAAGACTTCTGTTGGCCATATCAAAATGGGTGACATTACACAGTAACTCCATAAGGGATTAGTCCGAAAGCGTGCGTTTCTTCTGAAACGAATGTGTCTTTCTTTACAATGGCTGAGGGAAAACTTTTCAAAGGCTTTCCATGCACAGACGACTCCTGGCTGAGTGAAATAACTGTCCCAGAATGCCAATTTGCAGCTTGAGGAGCATATTTATATGGGGAGGAGGTGGGTGCCTGAGAGGTTCGGAATAAAGATGTGTTGTCATTGAAACGCCCAAATGCATCTGTGAAATCTGAGATGAAAGAAAAGAGGGGCTGTCAATCACTCCCCAGTCCTGCCATGAACTTGAGCGCAGCTCCTCAGAAAACCCAGCCTTCAACCTCTCGGTTTAAGAGCATATGCGTTTTTTCCCGGATGTTCTTGATCTCATTTGGGCCATTTAAGAATTCATGAAGCCGGAAAGGGTTTTCTGAGGTAATTTCAGTATCGCGGTGGAGAATAAAGCCAACGGATAGCAAACAGTAAATGGCCAAAAGGAATAAATAGTTACTGCATAAATCTGTGATGCTTTATGATACTAAAATGTCTCCATGTATAATAAGAGAAGCATATCACCTAAAATATGCCCATCTGAGCTCATTCACTGCGGCTGCCAGTTTAAACATATGATAAATTGTACTACATAAATATTCTCCCTCAAGACATGCACTGACAGATGCTTTTTAGCTTCTACTCAGTGGGTTTGGATCTTGAAGCAAATAAAGCCAACCGAATAGCTGAAAATCTGCATATTTAAGGCCTCGGCAGCAGTTTCGCTGTCATCCCGTCTGAGAATTCAATCAGGTGACATTCAGCATTGCCTGTGAAGTTGTCTCTGTCACCTTGCGTTTGCTCAAACTAAAACAATGATGTCATGTTTTTTTCCCACTTTTCGGGAAAAACTCGCCTGACTTCATCATTTCCCTTTCGGCACCCGGCGTTTCTCTCACCTAGAGAGGTGCCTGCGGTCATTACGTCACACAAACAGACTTTAAATCAGAACATAACCGGTGGTGGCACCTGAAAATACGGTTTAATAGCGCAGCCTGAGCCCGATGGGAGCACGACCCAGAAAAAGAGTAAGATAAACAAGCCCACAGAAAAATAAATGACAAGCAGGGGAAAAAAAAGACAAAATAAAGCTCCTCATTCAAATCATATTTAACATGGATCTTATGTCTCGACACGCTTGCTTAGCAGAGAGGAGCTGAGCTTCTAAAGCAAGTGACAGCGAGATGGCTTAATATGACTGATTCCCTCTGTTGTGTTAATGTGATTCGGCTCTGGCTTGCCAGCAAACACAAAAGGAAGAGTGAAAACGCTAAGGCGATGTAGAGTTCCCCTCGCACCGATCACAAGCCAGTTTAGCTGTTCATCGAGCTGCCAAAAAGATGACCACAGTTGATGAACAATGAGGAGCCCCGGCAAAATATTGCTCACTACAAAATACAAATTGTCATGTTTTTTCACTGTAAAAACATTTTTTTTCTATACAGTACATTGAAAGTCAGTGCGGCCCAAACAAAACAATAGCAAAATCTATTATCTTCCAAATATCTTCTTATATGTTGTTCCACTTAGGAAAAGCCATACAGCTTTTGTGCGAACTGTCGCTTTAACATTGAGTGTTTATTTGACTTCCCGTGTGTGTAAATTGTTTGCTGACAGGGGTGTTGTCTCAGTGAGCAGTGCCAATCTGTGGACCCCATGTCAACAGATGTGACTGACTGTGTGCATTTTAAAGAACGTGAGTGTATCTCTGATGGTTAGATGGTGAAGAGTGATGAGTGGGATGGTTAAGAGAGACACAGCAACTCCACCTGCCACTGCAGAGCACTGCATCTGCTCAACATTAGCATCTCCCTGAGCTCCAACGGCCTTTACAAGATTTGAGGATGCTGAAACGCATGAATATAAATACAAACACATTCCTCCAGGAAATCTACTCCATATCACTGCTTTCTTTGGATTAGAACAAAAAACTATGTTAAATCAAACAGATGGCAGAACACAAAATAACAAACACACGAAAAAAAAAAACACAAACCTGCCAGGAAAAACACAAAATGTTTGATAGATGCAAAACATTAAATGTTTTAAAAATGGTGAACAAAAATACGCTAACATAAAATGTTTAACAGCTGGTGAAATGAAAATTGCTGACAAAGCACTAAACATTGAACAGACAGCAAACTGCAAAACATCAACATAATTTTAAAAAGAAAAACCACAAAAAGCCTGCAAAAAAAGCAGAGGATGACAAAAACAACAACCGCTGATAAAAACACTAAATATTTAATAGACAACAAATGTCTGAAACAAAAATGTTTTAAAAACTGCAAAAAAGAAACTACCTGAAAAAACACTAAATGTAAAAAAACAAACGTTGAAACAAACTGAAAAAAATTTTTTTTTTATTTTATGACAGGAATGAAAACAAATAGCCAGCAAAAACATAAACTGTTTAGATGTTTTGTTAATGACTCCCGGAAAATTGATGCTAAAAAAGAAAGATAGCTTTTAAAAGATAGCTTGTCGCTAAAACACAATATGTCTCAAAACTGGCAGTACACAAACAGCATGCAAAAACATGAAATGTTTAACAGACTGCAAACCAAAAAGCTTGACTGATACGAAAAACAAATTCCAGACAAAACGCAAACCCCAAGCAAAAACAACCCACTTGGTAGACATAAGACAGCAAAACTCAAACTGTCTGCAAAAACATTCAATATTTGACAAACACGAAAACAAAAACCATTTGTTCGATGGCAAAACAAATCATTAAAAACATGAAATGTTTAGACTATAAAATAAAAATAGATCGCAAAAATGACCTTAAAAGACTAACAGCGATCAAACTGTTCAACAAAAATGTTTCAGCGCAGCCAAATTCATTGTCTTTGAGCTCATAACACCAAGAGGTTTTATTTGTTATTTTTAAAAGAAGCCTGGTATATTATGAGTCGCTTTGGAGAGGAAGAGCCATGACTTCAAAGAGAACTCATCCATCAGCCTTCCTATTTTCGACACATATACCTGCACTTATGGACTGTGGATGTCTTTTACATAACAGCACACAGCTGAAATTCAAAAGGCACAAGACTTCAAAAAAGCTGCAAATGATTCTTTTCATCCTTGTCTGTCTCTGTCCCCCCAAACCCCTTCCTACTACTAATCGTTAAGCATCGTTGGCTATCTGATTTTCCTTTGGATGGGCCCCTGTGCTCTGTTTCTGGGATCCTGCCATTTTGTCAGCCTTGTAGAGGGAGTCATTGGCAGGCTAACTTCTTAACGCAGCGGGTCAGGGGCAGGTCAGCCTGTAGAAACCCCCATGATGATCTTCTAGGGGCAGGGGAACCCCTTCAGTCCACCCCCTACACCCAAAGCGGCTTCTTCGCTGCCATCCCACCACAAAACGCTGGCCTTTCTGCCCTCCCGGCGCTGGAGGTCATGCCTCTGTTGGGGGAGACACTTGGCCCACTGCAGGGGGTCAGCTATCCTTTACAAGGACTCTTGTCATAGGCCTGGTGACTAATAGGCCAACCTCACTGACAAGAACTGATGGGTGCCCCTGAGGCCGGACTCCACAGCCGATCTAATAAGACCTCTGACTCGCTCTCCTGAGCTGCCTCTGTCGAGGCTTCAGGTGAAACAATTCTGACTCGATGTAAGAAAAATCACAAGGGCATTAGCATAAACGCTTGCTGATAAAAAGAGGCAGGTCGTTTTAGCCAAGCGCTCGCTCGTCTTTTGAAATACCTCAACTCCCGCTATGCCCAGAGCAGATTCCCATTACTCACCGTGGCTGGATGTATGAACAAAAAGACATGGTGAATGGGCAAAACTACCCCTGATGAAACATTAACAAGACTGGCGGTCCTGCTGAGGGGGGATTTTGTTGTCTCAAAGACACACTGATCAGGATCGATCCAGCCATCAATTAATCATTAAGACAAGCCTACAGGGATTTCAATAACTACTGAGCTCTGACACCAAAGACATTCCCACACCACGCGGCTCAAAGAGGCAGCAGGGCCACTCGCTGTTCAGGCAGCAGATGATTTGCGGATGTGGGCATCTATTTACAGGAAAAGTCAGGGGAGAAATAAGGGGGAGAATTGTACATGTCTAACAGGAGAAGAAATGTACAGGAATCAAATACACTGAAACTCATTAAAAGGAAGCTAAGCTCCCATCTAAACTTGTTAAAACTTGTGCACAGAGACCTAAATCTAAGATATTACAGGTGAGAAATGGGTATAATTTATCCTGAATAACTATGTTCTACCACTCACAAGAAAAAATTGGACTCCAGTCATCAAACAAATAGGATTTGCCCTGCAGCAATGGAAATCAAAGCTGCAGAACCAGGCTAATAGATACATAACGATCAAACGCAGAATGTAGGAGTATTATTTTTCAGGAACAGTTTAGGTGAACACTAAAGGTGTTTTAAAACTGATGGATTTTACGATTAATGTTCAAATTGGCCAGTATACCAGTCTAAGGGGCTTCAAAATATAATCTTTATGTACCATTTTTTACATTTACTTGTAAAGCATAATTATTAAAATTACAGACTAACCCTAACTTAAATCATAAAACTGTCTGAAATACTACTATTACTACTACTAATAGACAGTTTTGGTATTTCACAATGTCTTCACTTTTATGGGTTGAAATAATGATTACCATAAATAAAAGACTCTGTGCATTCCCATCAAACTCTAGCCTAAAAAAATACACAAAATTTCAGTTTTTGCAAAAATGTGCATTTTCCGCTTCGGTTTCTCTTAATCATTAACACAGTTTCAAACTATGGCCTATTCCGAAAAAAACAAAAAATGCAGCTCTACCACTTCTTTGTTTAATGTTTAATATTATAAAGAATCTATGTAACGTGATTCTTTGTTCATTCGGCCTCAAAGCAAATAAATAAATAGGTTGAAATGGAAACGTGATACATGCAGAGGCTAAGCCATTATACAAAGGGACAATAATGTATGCTGTGGGATTTTAGGACAAAAGTAATCACATTTACCACAGTTGGGCAGAACAGCAGACCAGAGGAATTTCTATCCAGTGTCCCACTCGCTTTGTTCAGGACTCAATTGAACGTGGGGCTGTTTGTAGGGCAAACCATATAGAGCTGTTCCATTTACATTCACTCTCACTGTCACTTGGGTTTTTTGTTTTCAATCGGTCTATTGTTTCTGCCCGAGTTGCGCGCAGCACAAATTATCAAGCATGGAGGAGAAATAATTCCATGTGATTTTTGGAGTGGAGGAGATGTTTTTTTTCTGTTTAACTTATACAGTATATCCTCAGGGATCAGTTGCCACAGTGCAAAATCACACGTACACACAGAATATTCCATCCTGGTGTTACAAAGTCCACAAAAAGTCTGGATCATGTGAATGAGTTCTGCATGTACAGTGGGCTCATCACAGTGGGAGAAACAGATCAGCCTTACTCGGACGGCTTACATCACTTAAGTGTGAAAAAAATGACACTAAAAAAACAAATCTATGGGATAATACTGGGCATTTACACTGCCACCCGAGTCATTTATGAAACATTTCTTACATTTTTCATAACATTTCAAACATTTTTCAGTTATTACAACCACTGTATGTGTAGGTTTGAGGGGTGGGACTTAATAAATGAAGTCCATACAACTCATATGCTTTATACAAAGACTTCTGCTGCAAAAAGGGTAAAATTTGAATAGTTACTTGCTGATTCTTCCCCTTCTGTCACTCTCAAATCTGTCAGTAGCATCAGAACTTGTGCAATATATTAAAACGCAATATTTGAAATAAATATAAATAAATATTCTTATTGTTTTTTTAACAAATAAATAGGGAACCAACCTCAATATTCTGAATGCTATCGTAATCATTACATTACTTTTGGTGTAGAATGTCCTATTTCTGTCTATTTCTGAGTACATTAAACTCCCCCCATGCACAGCCACTGACAGGGAAATGCTGGTAAAAACATTTTGTGGAGCTATAACCGGTTAAGTGCTGCTCTGTTGATTTTCTAACTCTGCATTTACTGAATTACATCACATCAGTTGGTTTTCAGACCTGGCAATATCAGAAGCAATAGATCATTCATAGTTTCCTTCTTCCATCCATCCCACAGCCTGAAAAAGAGTCAATGTCGTCAGTTTTAGTACTGCAGAGTGCTCCTTAATGACCGTGTCCATTTACCATCCTCCACTGTGAATTACACAAGCACAACTTGTTGTGGAAGAGGAGGTGTTGGGCGGCCATAATTCACCAGACTCTGGCCCCTCCAACCTTGCTCAGCAGGAAGAATGACAGCAACTTGGTTTGTCAGTGGTTCTGTGCATAATTACCGCCAGGATTAATGGTTTACTCACGTCTACGCCTTAATGCCCAGATCAATTTTTCTCGGTGATGAACGATGCTTGCGATGGCACCCTGTCATCACCGGTATGCCTAAGGACAGGGGCTGTAAATCTTTCGCTCAAAGTCACCCTCCGATTTAACAAAGCGTGAGACCGATGCTCAA
Organism: Enteromius paludinosus; assembly: GCA_032361165.1. Classification (NCBI taxonomy): domain Eukaryota; kingdom Metazoa; phylum Chordata; class Actinopteri; order Cypriniformes; family Cyprinidae; genus Enteromius; species Enteromius paludinosus. Next base: position 1,199,034 of record JAUMHQ010000033.1, on the reverse strand, counting down.
CACAGGCTAGTCCTGGCACTACTAGAGAGCTCCAGGGCACGTCTACCAGCCCTGCAATTAGGAAGAACCTATTTCCTTTATCACTAAGGGATTAGAGGCATCTGCAAATTGCAGAGCTTGTCAAATATTATTAAAAGCACAACACAAGAGACAGCTGTCCAAAATGGCTCTCCTCTTCCTTTAATGTTTCACTTTTAGTAAAGAACTAAACGATCGATAACTATTCCCAATGCTATAACCGCGTTCATTATAACCGGGTTCTAACCACTAAGCTCTACCTTGACCGTGTTGTTCCAAACCCATATGATCAAGCTTGGTCTTTTATGATCAAGTCATAAAATAGATTTGATTGACTAAAACACAATTTATGGTGTCTACTTGTGCTAATCTTTTAATCATTTGTTAAGCATACAGCGACCCAACCACTGAGAAAGATGGTTCACTCATATTACTGTGAATGGGAGAAAATGCAACCCACACAATAGGATAGAATATGCCCTGCCTTCTAAATATCACCAGTCATCACAAATAGAGCGTCCCTAAAACACTTGGGAGTGCACACGCACATGGGCCGGACCAACCTGAAACATATGCTTTTATAAACCTATTTAAGCATAGGAAACAACATTGGTAAGTTTGGCCAAAGAGCAACAACGCTCTTTGTCGCCATCTCTGTTTGAAACCTGCAAATGCAGTTATTTGTGGAATTTACACGGGTTGTAAATTTTCGCTGCTCTTCACTGTGGATGAATCTACTGTTTTGACGTGCACGTGTGGGCTGTCAGTCAACGCTCCAATATGAACAGAAGTGTAAAAACAGAAATCTCATTGTAGCATGTAACATGGCTTCCAGTTTTGTTCTGACCAACTAAAATAATAAATTGCGCTATTAATGGTAATTAAATCTGACAATCGTTAGTTCAAATCATGTCAAAGCATGCAAATCATAATTGTTATAGTTTATTCTCAAATCGATTGTCACCAACATCAACATTGTGACTATGTGTACTTCATTTCTGTACAGCCTAATCTCAAATTGTCATACCATTCGAAATTGAAATTGGTCTTTCAGCCTCAAAAAGTTATTTAATGTTACTTAGAACTCATTCTAAAATGACAAGATGTATTATTGTGGCTGTTGTAAGAAAAGATAAGCCCCCTGCAGCATCCATACACCTGATACAGCCAAATAGCCTGGACATCTTCTTTATGTACAGTATACAGACGTGAAGTAATGACGCAAGGACGATTGGCAGCAATCTCGAAAACAGACCCGAACTACTTTTATAATTCCTTCTTTCATTCAATCTACTTTTTCTATGAAAAACACGCCTCTTATTTTTACTTTGCTGGCATCCTGAGATGATGACTGGAGATCACGTTCGAAGGGCGTAGAAGCATGGGAAGGGGATGTGTTGTTGTTATTATGTTGTCGGTACAATGCTCTTTCCTGTGGATGTTCTGTAGATCCAAAGGTACAGAAAACCACCCTCCCTTCCTAACGTCCTATTCCTTCTTCCCTCCCATCTCATCTCCTCCAATCTCACTCCGCTTCACTTCTTAAGAAATCACCCTTGCACAGTCCCACGGGACCGAGATAAAATCCTCGCTGGGCCCTCGGCAATGAAAGCAAGCGTAACGCTTCTCTTTTTCTCAGCTTCAGGCTCCGGGAGGAAGCCTCGCTCGCCCACCAACCCCCCAATTCATGCCTGACAGGAGGTACACAACGTGTGAAGAGCTGGCAACCGCGTATGTGTGTGTGCTTCTACAGTATACATTACCACTCACGCCCTTTAAATTCTCTGAAATGGAGGGAAAAAAAGCTGCGCTGGCATATTGGGATGGGGACGGGCTATTAGCAGCCCGCCCGATCACTATTTGTTTATTCACACGTACGCAAATGTTTGAAAAATGCTGTAAAAATTATTAAACGAGGGGCTGGCTTGGATTACTCAGAGCGGTGGACATGGCAGCACACGTCTGAATGAAAACCGTAGCCGGGTCGATCCGCGGCCCCGCGGCTGCTGCGGGACGGATGGGAGATGTTTGTTTAACCTTATCTGCGGTTGTAATTTTAGCCCTGTCTGCTATATGGATTTCCAGGCGGAAACCACTTTTATTGGCTTCTTATGGGGAGCTACCTTAATAAAATAACATCTAATTATATCTACCAGAGCTGATCCCCAAACATGAAACACAAAGCGACCATTGTTCAAGGGTTCGAGCCAAGACGGAGACCCTGAAACAGTAGCTTATGGTGTTGAAGTTTTTGTTTTGGATTAAACATTATATCTGCTTTGAAGAGCAGGAGATCCTAAAGTCATTATCCAGGATCATCTATAGTACTACACAGAAATTAATGTAGACACATCACATAAAAATCCCTTCCAAGTCCAAGATGATAAAGATTAAAAAAAAAAAAAAATTATCTAACCATGAACAATTTTGTGCACATTTTCTATGCATCTTTTATTAGTTAATGAAACTGTGTAATAACTGATTACATGTAATCTGGATTACGCAGTCAGATTCCAAAAATTAAGTACTTGTAATTAATGTCATTTACATTTTGAATATTTAGAATCAGACTACAGTTCCTTTTTTTGATAATTACATGACTGCATATTGTGATTATGATTACAGATTTTGCCTTTCACACCCCTTAAAATGCAAATTCACATTAACTCACAACCCCCCTGCAACTCTTTTAAACAAGTTAGGTCAAAAGTAATCTAAAACTAATCAGAAGCTTTTCTTATTATATTACCTAAAATCACTAAAATGACTAATGTAATGGATTACACTTTTCACGTAATTTGGCATCAGTAACATGTCGTCTACCTAGCTTTGTACATACAGTATATGACTGTAATAATAACAGTAACCAGCAAATTAGGCCGGAATACATTTTACATAACACTGGCAATCTATAATGTTTAAAAGCATAGCACATATGGTATGCATCTGAAATCCATTAATGCCTGAAGATATGTCTGTTTCCTCTATTAAACATATATATATAATCAATAAACAAATACAAATCAAACCAGTGAAATAACCTAAAACTCCATGTACATAGTAGCCAAAAAGGGTTCTTATAAGAGATGTTAATATGATGTGTGTGAGAAACTATTTATTAATTATTTACATAATTCTTCTTGTCAATTAACTGTTAACCTAGATCACTGTCCAGATCAGAACTGGATTGTCGACTTGCAACTACCTGCGTTTTCCAGGAGCATTGTCACTCCTTTACATAACTGAATTCTGTGTGAACAGGATGAAGCGCTCAGAAGAGAAGTGACAACTGTATTTAGCAGCCGTGTGCATGTGAATGTGTCTAGCCTGTCATGATCTGCACTAAGAGCTCCTTGTCTCTGAGCATTACTGTGCTCATATGATCATTTGCTTGCTCATGGTGCCGTGCCAGTTTTGAATAGCCTGAGAGTTCAAGCTGACAAACAGAGAGAGCGACGTGAGAAGCCTTGTGTAGTTTTTCTCCTCCAGGCCGATCATATCAAGAGTGAAGACCTCCCTCTGATCACATCTGACAATCACTGGACAGCGGCCAGAGCTGCAATGGAACGGCTCTCCATTATAACCTCTTCAACAACACAACAGTGTTGTGATTGTGTTTTCATTGTTTTGCTTCGAACACAAGCCCTCTAGGGAAATATTCAAAAGTGCTGTTTTTTGCACGCACTGTTTATGAAATATAAATTATGCTTCATTTTATTTACCTCCCCAAAAAGCCAAAGCAGAAGAAAAAAGGAGTACAGGTTCAACAGAATGAACAATATTTATTGAAAAAAAGAATTTTCCGTTTTTGCTTCTGACACACAGGGAGAGAAAATGAGGGTTTAGAAATGCCGCTGGGTTAGAGGAGACGGAAAAACCACATGGTGACAATTCACTTATTTTGTATAGAGAACTTCCAGTCGGTCTATATTTAGCTCTTAAGCACTCTATAATCACTAAGGAGGTTTTCCACCACATAAAGGAGGATAAGTTCCTGAAAGAAACCAGCAGTGCTAAGTCTTCCTGCATCACTTCTGTTTAACCTTTGACCCCTGCCATCACCTCATTCTCTTACGCATCTACCACGTACAAAAACAACACCATGCGTCCCTTTACAGCAAGGATAAGTGACTTTTCACTGCCTCATTCATAAAAGCAGGAGCCTTTCCTCCTTCACCTTTCCTCCGGATATTCCTGCAGTTCAGAAAATACACAACCACACCTTATGAAAAAGCCTACAATGGGGTCAACCGTGGACTACGCCACATGAAGCGCTGCAAAAACATTCAAGCAGAATGACAGACATGCCTGATTCCACATTAAAGTCCCTTGTCTCACCAAGGACATCACAACCATGACCCCTGCCAGTGTTTGGACTGACTAAAAGTAGTAGTGTGACAGTAGCTTAGCTATTTTAAAATAGTGTAGCTTTTCCAGGCAACAAAACAATATTAATGTGTATGCAAAAACAAGTTACTGACAACAGAAGGAAAGTACATTGAAGCTACTTATGTATTTAAGGAAGCAGTTTAATTGTAAATATACAGCAGGCTGTAGTATTATACATTCCAGCTTCAACGTGATTTGTTATTTTCAGGTACTTGTTTAAATGAATATTTTCAAGGACAGGAGATTTTTTTTTTTTTGTTTAAATTTCAAACAAATTGCATTATGTATTATTTTACTGCTGTTTTACTGCTGTTCGATAACCTAATGTTCAGGGGTAAATCTTTGAAAAAAATAAATAAATTGTTCTTTATTCTAAGCAAAGAAATTGTGATTCTCATTTTATCCAGAATGGTGCAGCTCTAATATATAAACATATATCATATATGCAAGGCATATCATTTGTTGTGTTATAATATAAATGCAACATACATCAATTTATAAAATACTAAATAAATATTACACAGTAAAAAAGGTTTCTTGAGCATACAGCAGATCCAATTTAGGAAGCAGTCGTTAGCATCAAAAACGTTAAAAATCCCTGTTTAAACGATTCCTTTTTATACAAAACTGAATTTGAACTTTTTCAAACTTAGACCAAACTAGCCTGACAGTAGCACTCAGTTTGGCGAGCAACAGTTTCAAAACAGCTTCTCCACGGCTTGAGCTTTGTGAGTGTGAAACCAAATGCAATGCATGCAATGTGAAGCGGAAACAGGTTTATAACCCTGGCGTGTCTTTATGAGTGCAATTCAGGGAACACAAAGAGTTCTCGTCTTGAAAGAATGCCCAGACATTTGTTTCCAGCCCTGCTCACCTCGGCCAGTGACATTACACCACTGCAGTGGGTGTGCATAAAACAACAAGATAGCGAAATAAACATCACAGCAAGGCCCATGTTTTAACTCGCCATACTATGTAAAGCAACTGTATACCCAAAGGAGCTTCAAACAAACGCTGACACTCTATATTGTTCGGTCACAGCGTGATGTAAATCACAGGGTTAATATTCCCTATTGTGCTGGGATACTGTCCAGAAACAACCAGGCTACAATGAAGAGGGCTCCACTAATCAAAAGCGCAAGAAAATAAACAGCCGTCTATGAAACAAACACTGGATCGGGAATGATCCCCTGATAAAATCTCAGGGTCGTGTGTTTCCAGAGGAAGCGCAACTGACAAATGTTGTTCTGGCAGCTTGACGGTTTCATCAGCGACTGTTGTCTTAGGCCAGCGTCCCGTTTTATTTATTTTCTTATTGTTTGGGATCCAAACTTTACGACTGCTCTAGTTTTATTGTCCTCAGTAATTTTTCTACGCGCATTCAATGTCACCGGATTGGCCCGGCCCGAGACGAGCGGGTCTCAAGAGTGTTTAGTGTTAAATGGGAGTTTGTTGACTGATGCCTTTTATCTTTTCCTTTCTTGGAAGCACAGATGACATGCCCTCAGCAGAACCAAGGCCCCAAATGTTCCTCTTCATCTTACAAAATCAGCCCTTTTTCTCGCACAAGTTCATGACAACCGTATCAACGATCTCAGCAGATAAAATCTCGCTTGAAGCAGCAATATTTATTTTTCTTTTCCTCGAGAGTTGCTAACTTTTTCTTCCCCGTCTTCATCATGCTGTACTACTCCAAAACGATATGCGTTTTCAACAAGTGTGGAGTCAGCGGGGCGGGCTGGACGTGTCGAGAGTTTTTATAGGTCGGCAGTGAAATGAGTGAGGAGAAAATGAACGGTATTATTGCAAAAGAGTGGTCAAACCGCTGATGGCGGTGGTTTCACTTCAACCCTACAGTGAGAAGAAACAGAGACAGGCTGACTCATACTACTGCTAATTCAAAGATTTACACAGTGTTGATTCTCAAAAACCTACCCAAATGATCTGTAATCTGCATTATCATCACTTTACTAGGGGTTACTCACATGACTGCAATATGAGTAGGAGGGAAAAAAAAGATATCAGATCCACTTTTGTAATTTAAAGACTTTTTGTTTCGGAAAGCTGGAAGTTTTGAGAATTAATCAATCATGTTACTGTAACCCATCTGACAAAATACGTCTGTTCAAAAGTTTAGGGTCAGTAAGAAAAAAATTAATAAAATAAATAAATAAATAAACAAACAAGAAAAAAAAAAATATATATATATATATATACAAAATATAATAAATTATATATATAAAATAATACAATATTTATTTATATATATATATATATATATATATACACACACACACACACACACATCCATGTCAATATATAATAAATGTTATATATATATATTTAGATATAATATAAATCATAGATATATATTTCTTCAATATTTACATGTATGTATGTTTATTTCTATGTACATATAAATATATACTGTACACACTATTACACATTATTTTGGAAATGATTAATCACAATTAATCGATTTGACAGCCCTAAATCTCAAAATAATATCCCTTCTCTCAAAACGTATTAAGTGAGATCAAAATGTTGCCTCTTTTTCCATGCCCTTATTTCTGCATGAAGTAGACAGTAACAGAAACAACAGCCTACCCAGTTGGCTGGCCAACTTCCTGTGCTCTGCGGTGAGGCACTTCAAGGGCTGGGTATCACAGGCAGGTAGGTAATTTTTTTTTTTACAACTTACTTGAAAGCTTAGCAGAGGCAAAGGTGAACAGAAGGGGGTTTGGCACAGGCACAAAAATGCAACAAGCAGCATAAAGAAAGTTCGAAAGCGAGCAGGTGGTTTGCACAAACTAGGAGGAACCTGTGGTAAAACGAATCTTTCCCCCCCCCCCTCGTATACTGTCTATTCACACTGTCTACTCAATCAATACACTCTGCTTTTTTTATTTACCACCCTCTGAGCCTGACACAAGATTCGGTTGGACAGAGACAGCGAGAGTCTGAGCCCGCTGTCTCGTCCTCTGTATGTGAATCAAAGAGGCAGAGACATGAAAAATTCTCCTTTCTATGCACAGTCACATTCGGTTGTGCCAGTGACAATTCTCGGCAGCCTCGCTCGCTTTCTATCGGTTGTATTTCCTTGTCTACCCACCCTTCTGCCTGCCACAGAAACTACGCCTGTATCTAGTTTTCTTGAACTTTCTACCTCTATACATCATGCTGGAATATTTATGATAATGAATGATGTGCTATCAAACATTTCCTACATGTCCGTACATGTCCAAGATACATAAATAATTTACCGGTATTCTGTGTAAAAACATAATTTACACTTAAAATCCACACATGAAGGAAAATTAGCTTCAGTTTTTGTAAATTCTTATACATGTGTTAGCATTTCCTTTTCATATTATCCATATAAACACACCCCAAAATGGTCTTGGGCACTTAAAAACAATTGTTCAAAAATATGTTGCAAATATATTCGTCCTGAGGCTACCCAAAATTAGTCAGTTTTCTTTTTATCAGAACATATATTTGGAGAAATTTAGCATTACTTGCTCAAACATTGATCTGAATGGGTGCCGTCAGAATGAGAGACCAATCAATCATTTGATGTCTGGTGAGACAAAAAGCTGTTGGTTTGTAATAAACAAATACATCATTACGACTTTTTAATCGCTGTTTCTGGCTAATATATATATATATCTTCTCTGAATCAGAAGAGAAATATGGATCAAGTACCATTTCCAAGCCAAAACAATTCTAAACAATTAAGTTGGTGGATTTTGATTTGAGAGGATAACAGATAATTGACCGTTTCACTAAAAACTATTTATTATAATAAATTAAGGACAAAAGCAATAGTTTACAGTTAAAATGTCTTAATTATGAATTAGGTTTTGTTTTTTATTTTTTTTTACAAACTTCACAAGGAGTTATCAGTTCCAATGAAGAACTATTTTACATCTGGTGTGGCATAAGAGCAAGTACATTCAATATTGGGTTAAACTTTTCCTTTAAGCCATACTTTGAAACCTAATAAACTAATTTCTGCAAAATAAATGCCTAAGAGCTTTTGTCCAAACAAATGTGTGCTTGTGCTATGTTTTTTTAACGTGTAATATAGATAAACTTTAATAAAGTGTGGTTACGTGCCACTGTAAATCCAAAATAAACCTCTAAGACAAGCTTTTATGCTATTTTGCTGATGTTCAAAATACCACAGTATCACTGTGGTTGTCAGCTCTGTTGTGGTACAGTATACGACTGTCGGTTTTTCCATTGAACTTTACGAGAATTGTGCCACTTCCTGATAGGTAGTAATTATAGCAACATATATAGCATAAACATCTACAACACTAATAGATGTACACTTTAGCTTTAACAGGGTGTGCTATGAGTGGTTTCCGAAACACACTCCTTCTAGCAATGTGTTATGACTTTTTCACTATAAAATATAAAGTCATCTAAAATCTCCCCCCCTCCCCCCGTATGCCTCTGAACACACCGAAACCCATCTAGGAGACCCAGAGAGACAATAAATTAGAGCAACTGCTTTTGGGACACAAAAAAAGGAGTGAATTTATCACAGCAGATGTGATGGAGTGCATGGAAAGTGACAGGTGCTAAAGAGAATGAACTAGAAGCAAAGCTCAGCGCTATCACAGTCAATACGGGTGTCACAGCCTGGTGACAACATGACAGCCTGATTATTGTAGAAAGTCGGTCCCCACTCTGCTCCCAGACACAAACTCGATGCATTCATGACTAAGGATCTTTTCTGTAACTGAATAACTGCTCCCTGCTGTTCAATGCAGAGTGGATTTACAAAGCATATCACGTATAAAGGCTACAGAAGCCTACAGAAATACGGGTATCTTCATAGTTGAGAACAAAAGTCTGAAAACACATTGAAAATCCAGGACTTTTTTCCACTGAAACCCAGAGATAGAAAATAATGTTTTAAGATTTTAAGGAAATTGTTGACAGAAGATGAATAAGGATACTGCCATTGCCATCATCTAACACTCAAGTGAAGTTAATCTTTAAAAACAACAAGTTTAATAATTGTGTTAAAAACACTGTAAAATCTCAAAATGATTATAACTCTTTCATAATGTGCACTATATTGGTGAAATGTTATTAAGGTGATTAGCATTTTAGTTTCTAGGGATTAGTTTTAGACTTTGACGTAAGCTTTTCAATAAAATTATGTTGATTGTAATAACATAAAATTAAAAAAATTAAAAGTAGAATGAAAGAAAAAATAAATTCACTTGCTAGAAATCCCTAGAAAAAAGCTAAAAAGAAAGAAAGAAAGCATTTTTTTTTTTTTATCAATAATGGCTTAAAAAAAAAACACTCACCAGAAAGATCTACACTGGAAAACTAGCATTTATTAAATTGGTCTTGAGTTTGTGTATTCAACAGGCAAACAGGAACAGTCCCTCTTATCTGCTTCAGATCACATGCAGAAGCACAAGCTGGGCAGATGGGGCTTGGAACTCATTTCAATATTTGATTTGGTCTGTCTAACAGATTCAAAACAAGTTACAAGGGGCAAAACGAGGAGCTGTAGCAAAAATAGATAAGACACGTGGTGCGGTTGCAAACTCTTTCCACACTCCGTTTGTCCCCTGGTTCTGGAAGCACTGAAAGGTCCTGCAATAATACAATGTTACTTAATCTGACTGCTTCTAAGTGTTTTGCTTGTACCTGTTACTAGTGTGAAATGACTGTGCGTCTGCGTGAGTCATACCTGGTTCACCCAGATATATCCCTCAGACTGGCCCCTAAACATCTGCCACCCACATGTCTGGTCCACCTACAGACTCCTCCACATGGCCTTATGCTTTTTGACTCATTGTCACACTAAACAGAATCTATCTATCTATCCTACATATTAATAGATAGAATTTTTTGTTATTTATTTATTTAAATAATTTTTAAAAATTAAATCAGAAATAAAAAAATATATATAATATAGTTTTTAACTATCTATCTGTCCATATATCTATCTAGATTAACAGAAAACTTATTCAAACTATATTTCAAAATGTATATTTGCCACATATTTTATTTTCGATTTTTTTTTTTTTAATCTTAAATAAAAAAGATTTTATAAATTATATGGGTTGGTGGTTATTACATATTTTTTTAGCTTAAAAATACTTTATTATTTTTTATTTTTTGCAGTAACTCATTAATGCCCTTATTAACCATGCACAATACAAAAACTAAATCTAATTTGGTTCGATTTTGATGTCACATGAAAGTGTCCACAAAAAAAACAAAAAAAAAACATCAATCTGACATCAACCTCAAGCACGGTGTCTTTAATCATTTATTTCTGTAGTCTCTTCCTGTAATCATTAAGCATTTCAATGACTGGATCTAAATCTATCCCTTTCACAAAAACATGAGATCCCAAGTGTCTGGTAAATTTAGAACTTGATTTAAGGTCCTTGAGATATTCGTCAGGCCTGTGCCTCGCTGACTTTGGTCACTGATTTTCTGTGACGGTCCTCTCGGAACATGTGGATCTGGGACTAAGCATCAGATGGGAGAAGAGAAAATATGCACTTACATATATATCCAATATTCATGCCTTGAGTGGCGAGGCTGCTCGCAGTCATTAGTGCACTTACACTTTCTCTGACAGGCCTGTCTCAGACTCATCAGACAGGCCTTCTGAAGTCATGTTCCTCTGCAAAAATCATGAGCCTGTCACAAGCCGCCTGCCTCCTACACATAAAAATGTCTCCATTTCTTCTCCATTTTTTTCTCTTTCTCTCTCTATCTCTCTTTTTTTGGTTATGACTGTAACCATATTCAATATACGAAAGTCTACCAAGGTAAACATGATGTTAACAGACAGATGATATTATTCTTACATGAATAAATAAATGATTGAATAAAATATTTGGGTTGGTCTCTAAGCTGAGTAAGTGTTTTTACTATTATACGGATATAATACTAGAGTCTAAACTGGGTTTCATTATATCATTTATTTAAATTATGATGTTCATTATCTATACAGTGTTTAAAGTTCATACATTGCATCATTCATAAATCAGTTACTTTATGCACTTTTCAAATTTTAATCTGCTTTTTTTCTCCCTGTTTTTTAATGATTTGTTCAGTGAGAATCAAGTAAAACAGCTTAAGATATTAAGGCAATGTAACTGTCAGTGGCAGACTTTTTCCATTTATTTTAGGCACAAAAGGATGAAAAAACTCTGCCAGTGGCACAACACAAAATATGAATATATTTAAGAGAGATGCTTTGAATTTTGCTTTTCAAATAAATTGATCTTGTTTCAAGAACATTTCCACTTTTTTGTAGTGTGCAGCCAATCTAAAAAGCGCTGTAACTATAAAATGTCCATCTAAAAACTTCACAACAAGAGATTATTAATTATGCACAAAAATCTTCTAAAACCATTATATCCCATCAATTACTTGAGTTTTAAAGTAAATAGCTATTGTGATCGCAGGCATAAAGTTTAATAACTCTCCCAATACTCTTTTAGCTTATAATACATAAGAGAAAACAAAAGAAAATACTGTCATCATTTACACACCAGAAATTTAGCAAATTCACAAGATCAATATTCAATTAACAATTGACAAGACCACCTTTACACCACGGAAATCTCAATCAATTCAGAATAAATGAATAAACCAGAGAAAATCATTTTAAATGTTAGTCTTATGGTGCTTTGTACAGGCAAACCACTTCTTTTGAAGAAGTGCAATGTCCATTGGAACAGTATATAATACATAAAACACTGAAGACTAAAAGAACAAGATATAAGTGAAACTAGTAATGCAAAATTAAGGGGAAGCATTTAATTTGTGCATCACTAGCCTCACCAAATGAATAACTGTTTTCAAACACGCTCCCAAACATTCTTCCTGTCTGTCATTGGTCAGCCAAGAAGATAGCCCTGCCCTAAACTCATTGGCTGAGCCAGTGTTGTTATGCTTCCCAGCATGATCAAACAAAAAAAGAAAGACAATGTTCAACCTAAATCAAGTTTCTCTGCATATTCTTCTAGAATAGGAGAATGGTTTAATACAAAAAATAACAACACACATAATCTTTAAAAAGTGTATTATATGAAAAAATCCAGCTCAGAAATATGATTTGTAATAACCTTGAAAGGCAGGCAGGTTGGGGCACTGACTTTCTTTCTCTTTCTCTTTCTACCCTGAAATTTTTTTCTGATCATTTTGTGGCTCCACCTTCTGTGGTCATCACAGAAAACTGTGAAGTGAAAAACTTTTCATGGCAGTAACCAAATGAGTTAAAAGTCTGCAACAAAAGTCCAAAAAAAGAAGAAACATCGGTACATGTATTCCTCTACCAGACAGCGCTCACCACTGTCTTGTGAATCAGACAGATAATGACATCTTGTTCACATTAAACTCAATTATATTCCTCAACTTGGGAGCCATGATGTGGCTTCTGCCTCTCAAAAATGACTGCGAAGGCCAAGTTGAGGTGCAACAGCTCGGTTTATGACCCAAGAGGGGAGGTTTCCCTCTGATACGCGTGTGTCCTCCAGTCCAAAAGGAGTTCGGGGGCACCATTTGTCTCCATAACCTACAGACGTAAACAATACGTTGGTCCACCTGCTCTAGCCATTAAGGGCTGCCGATATCATCGGCCTTAACAGGACTACCCACTGGGGAGGAGGCAATTAGGGCCTGGGGGAGACCAATAAATCTCCATAAACATCACCCAGATGCTCTGCCTCAGTACTGAGTTAATGCACAACAGCTTCCCTGCTCTGCTCTCTAGGGAACATGCGGCACTACAAGGAAAACTTGCCTTTTATCACAAATCCCGCTAGAAAGAGTCGGATTGGAGTTAAAACGCCTGGAGAGAACAGACGAGGAAACCTCAAAGAGAGGAGAAACTTCCCCACGGTTTACAAAAAGAGTTACTGTGCCTGAAGAACCCATGTTGATCTCTGCAGTGTGTAAGCACTGACATAGAATAGGATTAGTCCTTGACCAAACAGCGACTGTGGCAGAGCACTCTCCATTCAAACAGGTCTCAGATCGAGCAGCAAGCGTGCATCGCATGTGACCACATCTTTCGCTATGACCATCACTTCCATGAATGAATCTCACGACCTCATTAGCTAAACTGCTACCGGCGTCGTTTGGCTGTGGGCCTGGTTCCCCTTTCTCACACATCACAGGGACGTTCACCAGGCACATCCTTCCTGTTGAGGAAACGCCTGTTTCCTTTTTTATCAGATGTTAAATAACACAAATACCTTCGTCAGCTTGACAAAAAACTAAAAGAACATTTCTGGATAAACAACTCTTTGCGGGCGCCTATAAGTGATTATCTAGTCACTGTGGTTTCTGAAATGGTTAAAGGTCGTTGATAGTCATTAAACAAAACGCCATGCTCAACCTGTCACCAATTCCAGACATTAAGTTGACTAAATGTACAGACTTTAGTTTTGTCTAGCTTGAGGCTGTCTGCCACTGTTGCCTCATGTATGCACACCTCCTACTCACATGTGCAAACATTGGAAAGGAAGTTCCCCGTCCTTCACTGCAACGCTGACACACACCTTCCCATCTTTTACCAGTTTAGCCACATGAAGAGGCGGCGATTGCCTTCCCCTAGCTCTGTGGCGTTATATCACTTTACCGGGTCACCAGATTTCTCAGTGTCATTGTGGGGACACATTGCTCACCCCTTGACTTCTTTACCTCGTGAACCGACAGAAAATTTCCCTTGATACCAGCCATGACTGCCAGCTGTCATTTTCTCCTACTTAATAGGAAAGAGAGAAAAAGTGAGCCGCAGGATGGGCCGGTGTCGGTGAAAGTGAGAGTTGGAAAGCGATAAGCATCTCGGCTTATTTGTAGAGTCCCTCATCAAAGTTGAATGACTGAGTAATTGGTTTGTAACAGTAACACTTACTTGGCCATCAATAATGGCCACGCAAGCTTGGGTAGAATTACTTCGCTGGGGGGGGGACCATTGTCGGGTTTCAGCGCTATTATGATCTGAAGGGGCACGGTTATGTTGGACAAATATTTATGCAGTGTCGGGTTACTTGGAACATCCTAACGAGAGAACACAAGAATAGGCAGGGTGATTGAGAAGTCAAATACACATGTCCAACATTATTATCTAATCTAAAGATCTCAAAGCAAAACAGTAATGATAAGATTGTAAGACTCAGCTAGAAGATTAGGGATGACAATCGTTAATGGTTCTGATTACGATTCTACATCTTTAACGGTTTTTTAGTATTCAGCAGTTCTACGAATTGTTAGAAATGTTTGAAAAATAAAAAAGAAACACAATCGCATAGCCTACTGTATGTTATTGAGTACATTTGAATGAAACTATAAATATGGTGGCATAAATATGACCCAATATTTATCTTTAACTTGTGTTAAGTATAAGAATGTAGTGTATAGGCTATACGTTTTTGATTTAGATTCGGACTACACTGATCATGCTGTATATTCTTGATTCATTAAAGTATAAGAGAATCATTCATTCAAGAATCGGACTACACCAGTCAAGCTGTGTTTATGATTCATTAAAACAATCAAGGAATCACACACTCGTCACACACAGTTTGTCTTTGATTCGTTAAAAATAAATTACTCAAGAGCCATTCATTTGGGAAAGTTTGAGGATGAACATGAAGATGATGAATTCGCTAATCTGAGCAATATATTGCATACACAGTCCAGAGAGACCTTTTCAAACACTCTGCAGTTACAAAGACTCTACATATAGTGCAAAACACAAGGTCACCCTCAACTTCCACTGCCTAAATCATGCCTTTTGCTACTCAAATCCACCTTGAGATTACGATCCCAGACTGTGCTTGTTTTCTTCCTCTCTGCTCGTGTTCCCTCCTTTTACTCTTTCCTCAGTGCAACAGAACACTAGAGATGATGTTATGATGTCATCTCATATGTTAATTCCTCACAGTATCGCTTCAAAACATCAAAAAAAAAAAAAAAAAAAACATCTGCAGATCTCTGGGGTCATACACACGAGCTCTGAATTAAGATATGATCTGACATTTGCAACTGGAAAAAGTTGAAGGTGAAAAAAAAAAGAAGGTGGAGAGAAAACCGAGCTTGTTGAATTGCTTAGACTTAGAATGCTAATGTGGCCATATGTCCGCATCTTCTCTGGTGTCCCATAAGCCCCTCCTTACCTCCCCAGAGATGCACAGCTGTGGGACCTCTGTTTGAACCCCCAGCTGGGGGTTGAACAATGCTTCCCTCCAAAACATACACACTCAAATACACACACACACACTTTTTCGAGTAATCATAGCCTTGTACGGGGCCAAACTTTAAAGCTGGGGATCACTTCCCTGTGGTCGCTGCCCAGGCAGTAAACAGATCCAATGGACAGCTCACCTGAGAGAGCTAATGCGGAACCCTATCAGGCCTTCTCGGATGTCCGGCCCTTTCCACTGCCACTCGGGCAAGGCTATGAGGGCAGAGACAGGGGCCTGCAGAGAGGGATCATGGTGATACCCAATCAAACGTGGTAAATCCTCTCAGCGGTCAGACACAGCGATACAGTTTCATTCATTAATGGTGTGAAACTAACTCGCGTCCTCTTCGAATATAAAGCAGGTGACAAATATAAGTCCAATGACTCACAAAAACCAATAACATATGCCTCGCACAGGGAGGAGATCACACTACTTCTTGAAGCATAATATCAAAACAAACAATGAGAGGATGAGATCCGTCTGGGCCCAGACACAAGGGAGTCTTGGGATTAATTACCTAGTGGTGACTAATCATTCCTGTTCAGCTTTGAGAAGGAAACTTCATTTAGAAGTACAAAGTCTCTCCACTCAAAAATTCCACGCCATTTTTTTAGGATGATAGTAATTTGCAAGGCAGAAATCTAGAATTCAGTGTGGCTAAAGTAGTCAGAAATAAACATACTGTATACAGTGTATAGCTACATTTACTTTAAATGTGTATAGAAACCATTACTAAACAACTGAATACACTTTTAACCTGTTCCACATTCTGTTGTAGTTCTGATTAAAATAGCTCAGGATTTGATTTTATTCATAAAGTATTGAATGATGTCAATGGGAGCGGTTGTAAAAAAAAGAATCTAAAAATGTTAACGGCTTTAGAGGAACAGCACGTTATTGCTCATAAGAAAAATTAAGAAGTTTTATTACAAGCATTGCACAATAAGGCCAGAAATTCAAAAAGAAAAGAAAATGGTTGATGCTGATTTCATGTCGCATGTAAACCAAAAGTTAAGAGAAGAAAAATTTAACTTTAAACTTAACTTTGGCTACATGTTCTTGCTTTGGTGAAAGCTGATGGTACAATAGTGAGTAGACAGTTCGTAAAATACACACTTTCTCTTATACTTATATATTCATGCACACAGTGCCCTTAAAACAGATCAATATCTCTCTCTGAATAAGTCCCAGTGGTCAAAGCTCACCTCCAGTGGAGAAAAAAAGCATTACACTGCTTATTTTCAGCAGGCAATAGTCTTTAAAGATCCTAAAAAAAAAGGCTTCATTTAATTTTCTAAAAGAACATACACAAGTCACTTAAAACTAACTTTTTAGGCTACATCTTTATTTACTGCCTATGTATATTTAATCTGATCTGCTTAGCTTCTGGTCAGCAGGGCTTGAAGTGAAGAGATGGCACTTCAAAACAAGCCTCCTTCTGTTTCCATTCCTTGTCTCTGCTCATTTGTCTCTGTTAGGTCAGGGCCAGACAACAGCATCACCATTATTAATATTGATCTGAGGTAGTTACAATTGATTTCCTCTCACCCATCATCCTCAGTTAATTTTTGTTGGTCAAGGGGCCTGTTTTTTTTCTACAGAATATATACATGTATTACTTATATAGAAATGCATTTTTTTTTTATTATATATTCTTTATGTATATATTATTTCAACCAATAAATAGATAGGCCTATGTATGTGCTTCTCTGGAGGTCTATAAGGAGTCTCTTTCAATTAATGTATTTTTGGGCTGTGTATCTTTTTCATATGATGATTTGGCATGCTTGTAAATGGCTTTGCCCCAAACAGCCAGCATTTGCCATTTAGTTCGCCGTTCATAATCTCGTTTCATGCAAATGATCATTTGTATGTATTGTATAATGAGCTTGCTTGATTATTTTCCTTAAGAAACTGAATTTATCTTTATACATACATTGTCATCAAAAATCTGACATTTGTCCACATTTGAAAGACAGAAGCTGACACTGATCTAATCACAGCCTGTAGTTTCCATGAAACCATGCAGCATCTCTAGACTTTAGATTCTGTTTATAATGTGGGATTAATACAAAACTTTATGCTTGAATCGTACTAAGTGATAAGTGAGCCACAGATTTACCACATGAGCTCTGTTAGGCAATATCTCTCTATGCGCTTATTCAAGTTTGTGAAGAATCACACTGTGGTCTTCATTAGGTGCCTGCAGGCCTAACAGACACTGCTTTTCACATTAACAGGGTTTACCCGACCATTTTAACTGCACACAAGACCAAATTTCTTCACAGTAGATAAAATCTTCTAACAGTAGTAGAAATGCACGTCATTATTTCAATGCCATAAGACCAAACGGCTACTTAAACAGTGTAGTGTACAGTGTAAACAGTGTGATTTGGCTGTCTAGACCTTTGCTGAGAAAGAAATGTACAAACTGGAAATTAATTATCTCTAAATGTAAAAAAAACCTTAAGAATAACCTAAAACACACAATTTTCCACTGTGCTTTCAGTAAAGTCAGCATAGAGTCTAAACGTAATTTGAGCAGATTTTGCCCTGGTAGTGCATTATGGGAAAAGAGAATTAAAGGTGCCATAGAATGCATTGAGAGAATATTTTAAATTGTTCTCTGATATGTACATACAAGGTATGTAGCTTAGGTAAGGGGAAAAATGCCCAGAAACGGTTTTACAGGTCCATTTACAACCCTAGAATTTGACC
>JAUMHQ010000033.1:1161655-1173078 GCA_032361165.1 Enteromius paludinosus | reverse complement strand
ATCCGCATCCTCAACTATCTCGACGACTGGCTGATAATAGCTCACTCGCGGGATCTGTTGTGCATGCACAGGGACATCCCCTCAGCCATCTGGGTCTTCAGGTCAACCTAGAGAAGAGCAAACTCTCCCCAGTGCAGAGGATCTCTTATCTCGGTATGGAGCTGGACTCGGTCCGAATGACTGGCCGCCTCACCAGCGAGCGAGCACAGGGCAAGCTGAACTGCCTAGATACGTTCAGGCACAGGACAGTGGTTCCTCTCAAATCATTTCAGAGGCTCCTGGGGCATATGGTAGCTGCAGCCGCGGTGCTTCAGCGTTGGTTACGTGATTGGGTCCCGAGATGGGCATGGCATTGTGGAACACTCCGGATTGGCGTTTCCCCGCAGTGTCACCGCCTATTCAGCCCGTGGACCAACCATGCTATCCTCCAGGTCGGAGTACCCCTGGGACGGGTGTCCAGGCATGTTGTGGTCAACACGGATGCCTCTTCCACGGGTTGGGGTGCTGTATGCAATGGGCAAGCAGCTTCGGGCCCCTGGACAGGTGTCCAGCTGCTTTGGCTCGAGATGTTAGCAGTACTTCTGGCCCTGCGTCGCTTTCTCCCGATGCTGCGTGCTGGTCCGGATGGACAACACAGCGGTCGTGGCGTACATTAACAAACAAGGTGGTCTAGCCTCCCGCCACATGTTACAAATCGCCTGCCATCTGCTCCTGTGGAGTTACAAGCGGCTGAAATCGCTGCGCACTGTTCACATTACAGGGATATGTACCCTCTTGGGACCTTGCCGTCGCCCTACATGGCCTGCGGCAGGTTCCCTTGGAGCCTCTTCAGTCAGCAGATAACAAGTATCTGACACTGAAGACAGCGCTTCTGACTGCGCTGGCTTCCATTATGAGGGTGGGGGACCTACAAGCCTTCTCTGTCGACGAAGAGTGCCTAGAGACCCAGCTCTTTCTCACGTCATCCTGAGACCCCGGCCCTCCCATGTTCCCAAGGTTTCTACCACGCCCTTCTGCGACCAGTTAGTGAACCTGCAAGCTCTGCCCCGGGAGGAGGCAGACCCAGCCTTAGAGTTGTTGTGTCCTGTATGCTCATTGCGCCTCTACACTGACGCCTTTCTAGCAGATATCTGTAGGGTTGCAGGCTGGGCGACACCCAACACCTTCACCAGGTTTTACGACCTCCGCGTAGAGGCCGTGTCTTCCCGCGCCTTCATTGAAGACAGCAGGAGAGCGAGAAGACCGTCTGTGCCGGCTTGCTGCGCCATTCCCACAGGATTTGTGAACCTTTTTCTCAGTGTTCCCTTAACCGAGTCCTCTCTGCTCCACAGTCGGACCAAGAGTGGAGTATCTGCGGCTGTGCTTCCTCTAGTAGAAAAATCTCTAAATTCCACAGTCAGCCAGAAGGCTGTGTTTCCCTTCAATTATATTCATAATCTTATCGAAATATAGAATTTTCTGAAAATTCCACGTGCAAGAACTGTGTGTTAAGTCATGCGCTCCCCTCCCTAACCACCTGCTTCAGTACAACTGGCAGCCCTGTGGGCCCCAATCTGGGCCCCAGGGCGTTGGGGAAGGTCACGTGCAGATTCCTCTGCTGACAAACTTGAATAGTATCTCGCCTGTCGGTGGGGGGTCTCCGCGTAACGCAACCTTAAGAGTCGTGGCCTGTTCCATGGGTGTTCCCATATGTAACTCTGAGGTCGCGCTGACGCCGGCTCGGCTCTTCAGTGAAAACCTGCATGTGCACAGCGCTCGTGCCGTCTTATAGTAACGCAGTAATAAGGTGCACCTGAGCGCAATCAAGTGCACGCCAATATTCATTGGCCTTTTGTATAAAGCTCAAAGGGAATTGGTCTCTTTGGCGAGGTCCCATATTGTATGTAACGTCTTCTTTCCCTCCTTCAGGGAACGTGGGTTAAGTTCGTAACCTAGACGTTCTGTTGCTTTACTGTATATACTGCATGATTTCAAACTTCTTTTACTTTGGGATTATATTTATTTCTTGGCTTGTCACAGATATTATTTAGTCACAGACATCCATTAGAGATATTTTTAGTATCTAAAGAGGTTTGTTGACATCGTTAAAGAGTATAGATTAAAGAATCAATGCTCCTGCATTTTCTGTACAGTATGTTGCATTGTTGACTGCTATTTGTAATCACTCTTAATAACCCTTGAAATGACATTATTTTTCATCTTCTGAATTTTTAAAAGGGTTGAAAATGGACAAAATTACACAAGATTCTCAGAGTGCTGTGGAACAGAATGAAAATGGTCATGTTTGAGCATAACAAGCTAAAATAAGAGTTGTGTGCCAACACAAAACCTACATTTTGTATTTTTGTTGTCAGGGTGATTTGGCCAGCCTACTTGACACGTACACATGCTAGTCGAGCTACTATCACATTATCTACATCTATGAGCCCGACGTTCAAAATGTAATTTTAGTCAGACAAAAATATGTACATGGCATTTTAAAGAAGACTTATTTTTTTATTGTTGTTGTTTAAAGCTTAACTGTACCAGCTTTTTATTAGATACTGTATTAATAATAATAATTTATTAATTATAAAAACTTTAATGTTGTTACAAAAAAAAAATCTAAATGGCTTTTAAAGAATATTTAGCAGCATAACTGTTTTAAACACTAACAATAAGAAGTGTTTTTTGAGCATGTGACACATAAAATAGTCATTTAAACCTGTAATGATATTAGCACAATAGTATGGATTAATGTATTTTGAGCAAATAATTGCAACTTTGCAGAGTAGACTGTCGTGACCACAAATATTTGAACAGTAGGCTAGTGTAAATAAAATAACATTTGAAAGAAAATCACCTCCCCCAAAAAACACAATGACTAATTTTATAGTTATATATTGGCTGAAATTAAACTTGTATGTACATACCTACAGAGAAAGTTTAGGGATCAGGACGTCTCCTGTCTGTCACAGCAAAGGTGTGAAGTGTCAAACTGAATGGTCCTACTTTAATTAAAGCTGTTGGTCCATTGGGGACTCTGAGCTCTGTTAGGGGCCACTGCAAGACCCCTGGCACATGTGCAACGAGCCAAGAGATATGAGACTGTTTAAACAATTCACACAGCAAAAAAACATATAAAATGTAATAAAATCACATCATTGTAGCCTCTACATGTAATGTTACTGGCTTCTTCCCTGCTGTACAGGCATTTTTTTCCCATTAAGAGCCTTTGACACTGCTAAGGGGAAATAAATGACCAGTAAAGCTTGTTTTTGAATAATGCTCTTGGATTTTTCATCCAACAAAATGGGAAAGTGTGACTGCTTGCCAATGCCTAAGTTGGTGCACGGTGGTCCAGCGTTCAAATTGAGGTTTTGACTTCATAATAAATGATTTAATGTGTGTACATTTGTGTTTGGATATCCGTCAAGCATATTTGAACAGATCTAACTGAAGATAATCAGACGTGAAAATCATGGCCAGTAATTCGGCTTTGTGGGGGTCGGATTTTCTTTTGGTGTTGTATTTCGTTTTTGCTGCAGGGCAAACATGTTGACCTCGTCGCTCTGGAAATCTTGCTTCATTGGCCTAGAGAAAAAAAAAAACATTCTTTAATGTTTGTACTTCATATGTTTTCTACAACATAGAGCAGTGACAGAAGAGGAGGCCTGGTCAGATGTGGCCTCCTGGAGAGCCGGATGTTTAAGAAAGACAATATTGTGAGCCTTGTGATGGAAGCCTGCCTCATCAGAGAGAAAAAGAGAAAGAGAGAAATGAAGAAACCACCACATCTGTTTTCACTCAAAACAATCAGCATCAACACTGCAAGCAGCTTTCTAAAGCCCGCCGAGGTATGGCTCAGAACAGCAAATTTAGACATTCTATGCTTGAGTTTCAACACAGATTGGATGTAATGCATACGGACATGGAATCCCAATCAGTCAAGATGCCCAAACTGAAAGAGACTGTTGAGTAGATCTCGCTGTGGGACACATTAATATGAATGAAGCCCAGCTTGATGGATGAGAAGATGAGGATTTAATTTTTCACTCTGGATTTAGCAACTGGATCACTTTCTGGAACATGAAAACCCTGGTGACGAAATGAAAAATAAAACTGATGAATCTGAAGATAGTACAGCGCACACACATGTATTGCATTTTTGTTTATGTAATATAGCTGTGTGTACTGTGTAAATTTATTATCTATATATAAATACGCACTTGCATTATAAATATAGATAATACATATACGGGGTACATACACATTATGTAAATAAAAATGTTTATATTTAGTGTTTGAAAGTAAATAATTCCTTTAGAATATTTGAACATGTTATGAAATGCCAATTTCTACTCTATTGCATTGTTCAGGTGTATTGTGTGTTGTGAATCATCTAGACAAAAAAATAATTATATTGATAGGATAATAAAAATACTTTTATGCTGCTACTGTATACACTACTGAGCTATAGTCTTTTAAATTATTTGAGGAACACTGAATTATACTGAATAAAGCTGAATTATTTACCCCTATTTTATGAAGAATCTAGCCAGCTGGTCTTCCATTCGTTGGCTTATTCCACAGACCTTCATGAATGAGTGTGTGTTGACTTCGGTCCTAACACTGCCCACTTCAATTAAGTCAGCCCTGGGCTCGTGTTCCAAAAAGAATGAGAGCTGGCTGTCCTTATGCAGAGGTGGAACACTTGTCAGCCGGTGCACGTGTTTGGGCCCAGTGGCCTTCGTGGAGATGACAGAGATCCAGGACTGGCCATGAAGAACAGTCTGTTTCCTAAAAACAGCACCTGGTGATGAATGAGATGGAATGCTTAACTTCAATAAAAACTGATTATTAATATAATTAATAGACTCTTACAAAATACATTTAATATTACAGATTACTGCATATCTGTCAGTCATTCAGAGGTATGCTATTTCTGTTATAGTGAAATTTCTATTCTAATAAACAAATATTCTTAAATACAAAATATTTAAAACATTTAAATAGTTTCAATTTCATACAGTAATGTAATTTTAACTGTTCCTCTGCAAGCCATATGAGTTTATTTATCTTATTAAATGTATTTTTTTTCGCAGTTACCTTGATAAATAATTTCGATTTACAAAAATGATGCTGTTTTTTTGCTGATACTTAAAATTTAGTATATTTTATCTTAAATATTATCAAAATGAATTTAGATGCTGCCTTTGAATTAGGCCAAAATGTGTTTTTTTCCCTATTGGGGTTGCCTTAACATGCTGCCTATAAAGGGATCTCACTAGGATTTGGAACAGAGCTAAGTAAACCACAGCCTCGCCATCCGTCTTCGGCTTCGGTTTGTGCCCATGAAGCCGAATGACAATCCCTGCCAGATTAAGCCTAACAAATAGGTGTATGTTTTTCTCATTTACTGAGTATCTGGGATGCGAATGAAAGAACGTGTGTACAGGGAGCATGAGGACACTTTAGCCCCTGCTGAGAGCATCCTGTCACTGTAGCATGGCTAGTTTAGCCCCTCTCAGCTCCGCCGGCAGAAAAGCCAATGAGACGAATGGACAGAACAGATCAAAGGCACCCTGGCTGTGGGACTGAAATCCACTTTACTGCAAGGCATCTCAGTAAAATAGGATTCATATTTTCCACAAGGCCCCGTTCCCTCTCTCTCCTCCCACAAAAGAGAAAAGAGGTAAAGACCAAACGGAGGGAATGAGGTGGAAATTGAAAGTGGACGAGCGTCTGTGAGAGAAGACTGTGCAAACACATTCTTTCACACATCATTTCTTGTAATTGATTAGGAATTCGCTCATCTGTTCTGTTTTCAATTTCACAGCAAATCTATGAGACAGCTGAACCAGTCTGAGCCATTATCATTTTCATTTTTCACTTTAATCACACCAGCAACTGCAAACTCAAAGCGAAAACGTCCAGAGAAGAATTTCCATATTTACTGTCGCTCCCAATCGCAGGTGGAGATCATTTGTTACTAGTCATTGCTTTGTACAAATCACTTTTCTCAATTGGTATGTCATATTTTTTGATTGGAAACATACACAGAGGGTGGGATTCACAGTGTGGGTCCAATGGCCCAAAATCAGTGGTGGGTAAAAACACACTGGCCATAAATATTTCGCTTTACACTTTGGGATAAGGCCTCATTAGTTACAGTTACGAATTAACTATTAATATAAACACACAATGAGCTATACATTTGTTACAATAATTTTTAATCTGTTAATAAATAAAACAACTATTCATTATTTTTTTTATGCTAGCTCAGATCTTTTAAATATTTTTTGATTAGCAAATGTTAAAACCTTAACATTAATAAATGCTTTAGAATTTTTTACATTTTTTGTTAATTAGCTTAGCAAACTGATGTTAAAGGGTTACTCCACCTTAAAATGAACATTTTGCCATTAATCACTTCTCACTTTGTTCTTCTTCAAACACAATTTAAGATATTTAGGATGAAAACCAAGAGGCTTGTGACTGTCCCATTGACTGCCAAGTAAAGAACACTGTCAAGGTCTAGAAAAGTATGAAAGAAATCTTCTGAATAGCTCATCAGCCGTCAGAGGTTCAATCGTAATGTTATGGCGAGAATACTTTTTGCATGGAAAGCAAACAAAAATAATGACTTCATTACTTGGCAGTCAATGGGACATTCACAAGCCTCCTGGCTTTCATCTAAAATATCTTAAATCATGTTTCGAAGAAAAACTGAGCTTTTAAGGGTTTGGAATGACATGGGGGTAAGTGATTAAAGACAAAATGTTCAGTTTGGGGTGGAGTAACCCTTTAACAAATGAAACTAGTTTTACTATTATTAATTTTAGAAAAATATTATTTTAAAAATACTTTACGTACACACATAAATATATATATATATAAATAAATAATTTAGTTTATTGCTAAACTGATAATTTTTTCTTCATTTACATGTGGTCCATGATGACCGTTAAAGACCCATTCAAGAGAAGAATTGTTGTTTTTGTTGTTTGTGCACACACAACATTATTCTCATAGCTTCATAAAATTACAGTTGAACCACTGATGTCACATGGACTATTTTCACAATGTTCTTATTAAGGCCTTGAACGTGCAAGTTGCATTACTGTCTACGCGCGGGCAGACAGCTCTCGGATTTCATAAAAACATATCGTAATTGGTGTTCTAAAGATGAACGAAGATCTTACAGGTTTGGAACAAAATGACAGAATTTCTATTTTTCGGTGAACTATCTTTTAAATTTTGGAACAAGGGTGTATCGATACCCTCAACCCAACCTATGAAAATCATTTAGCTTGAGACAGATTGCAATACCAGTATCACTGCAATGATACCTCAAAGCTGTTTCCCACTACCCGAGCAGCTCCTCACAAAGTGACAGATATCTCAGACCCAAGGACGGACTTCTAATGACATCGAAAACCTTCTGTCCCACTCCGACACATCAAATTCACAGTTTGAGTGATGTGGAAAGCGGTGAGTTGAATTCACAAACTAGCACTTAAAGGCTGCTGTGTGCAGTAACGCACCTTGAGTAGGCCATTCATCATGCCTGCTATTTGACAGGAAAGCCATATGTTTATCACTCATCTTCAAGCTGGCAGGTGCCCTCAAGTCCTTGACTACCTACAACAAACAGAGAAAGTGTATTTATTTTTTTAAAGTCGTTATGTGAAGCTCAGACAATATCTCAAGCACACTCTGAGGGTTGTTTGAAATACATTCAATAAGTATCAGTGCTGACATAAATTATTTTAAGATTTGACTGCTAAGTTAGACGTATTTTCAATAAAGAGAGTTTAATGTACTGCTCTATTACAAAGCCTCAAACTGCCTTGCTGTATAACGCCTACATACAGTATAGCTGCCTTCTATAGCACGCATTGACAATTATATTACCTTGTAGATTTCCATCAAATAAAGTCTGTTGTTTTGAACTTTCTATTCATCAAAGAATCGTGAGAAGTACAATCTTAAAATAAATGACAAAAAGAAAAGAGTTACAGGTATTTACTTTTACTGTACTTTTAATAAGGTAAATGCACACTTGGTACCTTTCAAAAACATAAAATCTTACTGACCCCAGATTTTGTTTATTAGTACTTTTTCAGCTTTATTAACTTTGTTACAGTGTGACTCATGAAAGAAAGAAAAACGTAAGCAGGCAAGCACAGAAGTAAAAAAAAAGAAAAGAAAGAATCAGATGGTCTGTTTGGATGAGGGCGATTTTATTAGGACGGTTTCTTATCAGTTCCACTCCTCAATAGTGTTCTCTTGCTTATCATGCCATCTTGGATTCCAGTCTTCCAAAAAATGTTATGTCTTTTCTCAACATCATGACTTTTATTAGAGTCATGGGCTATTTGCTGCTTAGTCACAGTTTATTAAATGCAAAATGAGTATTCTGGTAGGAAAAAGTAGTGTCTAAAAGGGAAATAACAAAGCTTTTTGAAGTATCTTCATATATTGATGACTTCAACATTTTTAACTAATTTCATTTTAGTTTAAGAAATTGTATATTTAGCTTAAATATATACCACATGTTTTTTCTTTCATGCACTGCCTTTTTTGTCTTTGGAAAAAAATGGGGAAATTGCTAAATGAATGTGCACATCTTAAAAAAGATGTGCACTGCCTAAAGTACAAAAATACTGTATACAGTGCAAAGAGCACATTTTCTAACTGTCTGCTACATATATTAATAAACACTGAGGAATTTTGAGGCCATGTAGTCCATTTGCTCGAGTCCTAATCTAACCTCAGTGCAGTAACTGTAAAGCGAACTTTGCTCTATCTCTCTCTCTGATGCCATGGGTAATGGATGTCCTAGAGCGTTTTTTTGGTAAAACTTTTAACAGCTGACAAAGTGCTGTTAATCTCTCATTTTTCTTAGAGGCACATCACCAACAGCCCATTGGACGTCTGCTTTAGAAAAGATATAATGAGATTCAAATGGGTCTTTGCACACCCTCCTTCCTTGCTTAGCAGGTGTCTGCACTTATTTGATAGCCTAAGACTTAAGCAGGGGGACATAGATAAAACAATTCAAAAGAAATACAAGACTGCATACTTTAAAGCTGCAATCCTCAACTTTAACAATAATAAACGGTTGAAGAAGAACATTGTAGGCGGAGTTACTCCTCTCGGTTTATGGCTATGACGAATCACGCAGGTACCAGGCAACTCCCTAGCGATACCTTCCCGAACCAGGCTAAATAGTCAGAATAATAAGTACTTATTACTGATGTACCTTAGTGATTCAAGACAAGACAAAAACACGCTTTAGAAAATGGATTCATGGTGTACTCACTTATTATAGAAATTTTGTACATTTTGAACACAAAAAAGTTACAAACCGCAGCTTTAAGAATGAAGTATTGTTTATATCTGTAATAAAGAAAATAGAAAATAGACAGACAGTTAGATGTACAGTCAGATAGATAAGCATAGTTTCTTTCTATTTATATGTCTCTATATGTTAGACAGACATAGAACGACATACAGAGATGGACGCAAAATTCTTCATTAGGTCTCTTTTTTAACATTGAAACAGTTATCCATACGGTTTTACAGTAAATTGCATCACAATTTTATGAATTTAGAAAGATCTCCTAATGTAATATGACATAATTCTCTGCAATTTATCATGTGGTTGTGTATCAATCAACTTACACAAAATGATGGAAAGCAACATGACTCATACTGTCACATTCCTGCATTTGCCGTGAATAATTGAGCCATTCTCCCTGATGGAAAATTTCAGAGTCTGGTCTCAATGGAAGGGAGTGTGGGTCTGAATTAAAAGGGTCTCCCTTAAGAACAGGTTTGAAATTTTTCCTCATTTTGCTCATCTGTTTTTGAATTATAGTGCTGAAAACGCATCTATAACTGGGTATGTTTCCATTGTATAAAATTATTGCCCAGAACTTTTTAATCCTTCAGAAGTGAGCAGAACCCACATTGAGTAAATTGAGCATGTCTCAAAGAGCGCCCCCGGGACCTCAGCGGCTCCCTGAGAGCAGGAATCCAAATCAATCTGAAGATGAGGACAACAGTGGACTGAAAAAACCTAACTACTTCTTCATTTTATTTTGTGTGGAAAGGGAAAGGCTTTCACTTGTGAGAAAAGGGGAAATGAGAAAAGCGAACTTTAGAATAATGAGATGCTGAAATAAGTGAAATATTTTAGGAGGAATTAAATATAAATTGCAAAAAGAGATGTTAACAATGAGAAAGTGTAAGTGGGTACACAAAAAGAAAGAGAATGCAAAAAGAAAAAAAAAAGAAGGGGAGAGAAATGGAGGGAGAGGGGCCCCAGACAGGCTGGAGCAGGCCAGCGCAGGAAAGGCTGTTTTTGCTGAAAGGGAGGAGAAAACTTGCCAAGAATAACCTTCTTTGCTGTCATGCAGCCATTCAAGAGAGGAGCAGGGAGCGAGAGAGAGTAGAGAAAGAGTGAGAGAAACGCCTTAGGATCTTAAAAAAAAAAAATCACATGGGTGCCAGCGCTCTCTCTCTTTCTTATTTTCTTCTCTATCCCCTATTGATTCATCCACCCATTTCCATCTTTCCACACACTGCAGTGTCATCAGACCAAAAACTGAAAAAAGGAGAGAGAATCTGTCTGTACAAGCACTAATATTTTCATATTGTCCTACTCGCATGTATAGAAAAAACATGCCAGTTGAGTATTTAAAGCATATAAAGTTTGTAAAAGTTCATTTTAAAAGTGAAAGTCGCAGACAGATATGACTTAAAAATACAGCTCAGTCAAAAATGTATATTCTGTCATCATTTACTCACCGTCATGTCTTTCCAAACTGCATTGTTTTCTTGCCTTAGTGAACAAAAATGATGATATACTGTTTGGTAGATGAAATGGTCATTCTTTTCTGTTTAATGAAAATAAAAAGGGTTGTCAGGTTCAAACCCTGTGTATTGAAAAACATCGTAGTTGTTACGTACCATGTCACATTTCAAATTTCCATGCATTTCACCACCTAGTGACAGTTGTATGGAACTTTCAAAATGGCCATGAAGCACTTTTTATCATATGCTTACTCACAAATAAATCATGTATTTGTATAAAATGAGCACCAACACATCTAAAAGAAAAACATAGCATGTTTTCTAGTGGTAATCAATGTAAATGATTATTTAACAAATATTAAATAGTTATGTCGGACATAATAACTCATAACAGCCCATTTTACAGAAATAATCTTTAAAGATTAAAAGATGTAAAATCTTTAATGCTTCACTGAAAAAAAAAAAAAAAATATATATATATATATATATATATTAGTGGTGGGCTGTTATCGGCGTTAACGCGAGACTCTTATCGCGCGATAAAAAAAATATCGCCGTTAATCTACTGACAAAGTTGGGTTGGAGTCTATACGGTGACTTTCACCTTTAGCGCGGATGTA
>JAUMHQ010000033.1:1137352-1150195 GCA_032361165.1 Enteromius paludinosus | reverse complement strand
TGTATGCCAAAATCATCAATATTAAAACAATAAAAGGATTGAACTACTTCAGTTGTGTGTAATGAATCTAAAATATAAGAAAGTCTAATGTTTATCAGTACATTACAGAAAATAATGAACTTTATATATAAATATATATATATACAGTCTTGGGGGTAACACATTACAAGTAACGTGAGCTACATAGTAATATAACTTTTTCCAAGTAACTAGTAGCTAAAGTAACACATTGCCTTTTAGTAATATAACTTTTAGTTACTTTTTCAAAAAAATAACGCCAGTTACTTTGTTTTCTTATTTATTGACTGACAAGTCTCCTGACTCTTGACATGTTGGGAGAAATCAGAAATACAGAGGCATTGTGTGCGGTGTGAGAATACAGTCTAGTTCTAGACTAAATGTGAATGTGCATTAATTCATCTCACTGTCAAAAACAGATTTAGTATTCATCTAATTGAATTAAAGTAAACTCAGAAAATGATGCAAACTTGCAATTATTGCTGAAGAGTATTGTACTTTCTCCTGTATTCTACTTTACAGATGTGAATTCACATTTTCTTCAGCCTGAGGTTTTTGCGTGACACTTTTTGGTGTGCATTTACATTTGCTATAAATAGAACGTCTTATATTAAAAACAAACACTCAAGCTCTGCCCATATTTAAAAAGTAACTCAAAAGTAACCTAACGCATTATTTTCCATAAAAACCAACTAAGTAATGTAATTAGTAACGCAATATTGTAATGCATTACTTTTAAAAGTGACTTTCCCCAACACTGCATATATATGCAGTATATATATATATATATATATATATATATATTCTGTTCTATACTGAAGACTGATGTATTAATGTGGTATATTATTAATTAAATAATTTTGCAGTTTAAAAAATGAAGACTTTTTTTAGCATTTGAAGAGTATAATAATCATTATCACATAGGTATTAGTCACCAAAAAAACTTGAAAACACTGACTGGAAAGTAACACACACAGACGAGTGAGCATTAAAACATTAGTAACTGTGATATTTTTGGAGGTAACCAGGGTTACAATGATAAACTTTCAGTGTTGGAAAATACTGAGCGTAGTATCCACGTGACGCAGTAGGTGGCAGTGATTTGCCTTGTCCCGTAGTCAGAGGGGAGTGGCTAAATGCCAGGATCACCCCCCGATGAAGATTATTTAAGCAGTCTGTCTGAATCAGAGGGGTGTTGCCCTGTCCAGACACAATATTCTACAATAACATTTACTGTGTCTCCGCTACAGACAGACTCCTGCCATTCAACTATAGGTAAGTCCTACATCTGTTTTACCTTTAAACAACCTTCCCAGCCAAAAAATCTTGACGTCAGCAGAAATGTGACGATTTAATGCACTGCAAACAATGCTGAACTGTTACTTTCCTAACAGGCGTCTCTCTGTGCGTAATGTTTCCACCGGAGTGACACTTTTTTACGGGAAACGCCAACAACTCCAACGCATTGCCGTTCTAATCGTTTCTACATGTGTAGGCCGTGCACTACTGTGTATCGCATTTTTTATGCATTTGTCTTATTGAACGCTGAAGCTGCTCATCAAACAAAGCCATATATGGTGAGATTCTGATTTCTGGGATGCGCCTTTTTATTATTCGGTTATATTGTGCGCAGTTTGCGGAACGACTCTGCACTGCTGTCACGAATGCATTTAGAAGAGTAGGTCCACTGTATTGATACTTGGATCGATTTATCATTTGCCTCAACCTGAGTCGAGTGGAAAAATTATTGGTTTCAGCACTAAACATGACTAAAGCAAACATATTGGACTACTTTTATTTGGTGTTATGCAAAAAGGGCTATCGCCATCATAGGAACTTAAAGAGTTGATTGACATCATGCGCTGAAATAGTTCCACTTTTTATTACTCATCATCAGACCCTTGCATGCATTTATCATCTGTTACCATAGAAACACACACAACTGAGACAAACATTAACTTTGTGGTAAAGATGCTGTAGCGAAAAAGGAAGTTGCTCCACGTCACTTCAGGAAACACCAAATACTCAGTGTTTGTCAAAAACTGCTGCAACCTTCCATCAGAATTCACGTTTATGACCGCTATGAAGCTGTGTTTGCTCTGGCTACACCAAATAACTACCTCTTACAAATAAAGAGTACAAAAAGGGATTTTTGCAGCAACATAAGAATGATAGGTTGATCATAGATCCTTTAAGTGTGCTTTTCTTTGTGTAAAGAACATTTTAAAGATCTAAATAACTTTTTGTGGACTCGAAAGTTACCATAGATGTTAACACAGAGATTGGTTTCACTATATCAGTGAGGATATCTCAAAGACTTCCAGTGTTTTTCAGTACATTGGGTTAATTATATATTTTATGGCATAACCCAACCTCCACCTCTTAAGTATAACCATCACAGGAAACTTAAAACATAAAATCAGTTCAGTTTGTTTCATGCAGTCTGCAGCCAGGTATATAACTAGCACAAAGACTGATAACATACTAGTGTTTCTACATGGGTGTTCTAATCCAAACACACCTGGACACACACAGACCTAGTGATTACAAGAATAACAGAGGACTGTGAGAGTACAGTAGTACATACTGTACCTCCACAGAAAGAAGAGAGTAGTACTCTTTTTGAGCTTATTGATGCCACAGATTTTTATCTTCAAGAATATATGTAATAACAGTAAAACACAATGGATTGTATCAAATGATATTTTATTATGTTCTAATATTATAAAACCGACATTGCCATTAGATGCTACCATTCATAAAACATTCACAGCATTTCCTTTGTGTTGCGTTGCATGCGTATGCATCCTTGAATTTCTTAAGAAAGGTGCTCTGTTATCTGTTTAACGTTAAATCAGCAGGACTACACTAGGAAGTATCAGCCACACCTATCTGATAGAAACAGTCTGGCACCCTTTATGGCTCGGACTTTGAACGCTTGCATGTTCATCTGTATACAAACTCACAAATTCTGAGAGACTTGTACTTTAATATGGGGCCTGGCTATAAAATATGTTAAGTGCAGTCACCGGTTAGACTGTTTTGTCATTGGGTAAACACAGGATGAAGTCAGAAGCTTGAACAAGGCTTAGAATTAAGGTTGACTCCATGCTAAGATGTTATCTAAGGAACTTTGGTGCTTGTAAAAGGTGTAGGAAGAAATATCTAGATGGAACAACTGAGTCACTCCAGGAGTTCCTCTCATTTGGGCATTTCTCCAGGAAAAAAGGAAGATGATTTAGTCAGTTGTTCCAGACTGAGGATTGTCAAAATCCTTGAATTATTTTACAATACACAGTAGTTAGATTAAGATTAAGTTGGAAGTATATGCTGGTCCTTTAACAAATTCAGGATAACTTCCTGTATTCATTTCCACTGCAGATTTGTCAAATTATTGATGGGGCCGCAGTGTCTGAACTTGTTCAGAATTTGCTAGAGCTATGAGGAAACAATGGCTTTTCTAGTTTACCAAATTTCTGAATTCAACTATTGAAGTGCTTTAGGTATATATGCGTGTATTATAAATAGCTTCCCAGACATACTACTATCACCAAAAAAAAAAAAAAAAAAAGAAATCAATGCACAAGGTTTTTAAAAATTTTTTGGTACCAGCCAGCTCATAAATCTTACTGACAGAATCTTTTGTTATCTAAAAAGAACAAAAATGTTGGGTGGTGTCTTGGATTTTTTCCATCAGTTATTGATAAGATCGAGGCAGATCAGAAGCTTGGATTCTGCAAAGAAAAAAATGAAGTCAAGACATTTAAATAAGATTTAAACATGCATGGATGAATCATTCACAATAAGATCAACAGCATGCATTAAGAAAATACATAGGTGAACCTTCATTACATATCCTTGGTATTCGGATTCGAACATATTATCCTACTGCTTTTTTATTAAGGCCTATTCAGATTGTATACAGGCACTTCCCAGAAACACCTCCCTCCCATTTTGACCCGTCAGCAAATGTCACATGACCTACTGTAGTCTATTAATAGTCTTCTGTGGGCTAGCAGACTAGTGGTATTCTAATCTGCTATACCATACGGATGTGTTTAGTTCAGAATAGCCTGTGCATGCTTAATATTTCATGCGTGTCTCAAGAATAACCCGGAACAGTATATTAGAGACTGAGATCAGTCATTTGAATTAAACGATGTTCTGTTTAATTAGTCTTTCTCAGAAGTTACAACGTCCCTTTATGTACTTGGGCACATCAAAACATTTGGAGATCAGTTCCAGATTACATAGACATAGACTTTGGTGTACAGGCTGACACGACAACAGCTGAAATGGAACAAATGGTTGCCTGTTGAAGTTCATTATATAGCAGATGTTTTTTTAGAATGTCTATATCTGGCTTAAAATAGATGCTTGATTGTGAAGCATGTGCTGCCTGATTGTAGTTTGATGCAGGAGGTGTCAGTGAATGTATGGTGACAACTGTATCTTGTATAGTTCTACTGCAGTGCTTAATTGTTGGGCCGGACACTTTGTTTAGTCTTCCATGACTGTAAAGAAAAAAAAAAGGACTTTATCATCGTGATTTTTAGAACATATGGTCAATTTCTGATCTAATGTGCTTAGAAATTATGAGAGACCGTGTGCTTAATGATTATTGCAAATATATCTGTACCATATTGGTTATCAGCTGATTTATTTTTTATTTTTTTCTATTTAGTTGATATTGGATATCTAATTGTGTCTAACACCTATTCGCCTATTTTAAGATTTCCTTTGCCACACTAAAAGTTGATCTTTAAAAGTTTAGATTTAATTCCTAATTTATATTCTGTATATATTGTACTGTTAAAAAAAACACTTTTAGTTCTCGTATGGCCATAATATTATCTATTGTAAATGTATACAGTACTGTGCAAAAGTCTTAGGCCACTAGTATTTTCACCAACAAAAAATGACTTTAAGTTGATTATTTCTATCTTTTGCAGTAGCGTGTCAGTTGGAAATATCAGTTTTCCAAACATTATTTTTGTCATTGATTTTAATAATGCAGTGAGATCATTGTCTGCACAAGTCTGAGAACAGCCAGTGCTCCTCACAGAGATCTGATCAGATCATCATCAGTCTGTCTGGATCACATGAAGTAACAGAACAAACTGAATCCAGACTCAATCCAGAAGAACTGTGGCAATGTCTCCAAGATGAAAAAAAAAATTTACCTAGAAAGCTACCTGAAAAACTATGGGCACGTGAACCTCTGAACAGAAGCTGTTCTACCAAAAGCTGTAATACCAAATATTTATTTGATTTAGTTAATATAAGTTAATTGATAAATTAAATCTATATATAACATATATAAATTAAATCTATATATATATTATACCTTTAACATCTTAGAGAGTTGCTGGGCAAAATGCACCAAGGCTGCCTTTATTTGATCAAAAATATAGTAAAAAGGTTATAATGTTATAAATGTCTTTACTGTCAATTTCGATCAAAAGTATTAATTAAAAGTATAAATAGTTATTTTTTATTTTAAAAAGAAGCAGTCACCGTTTTGTTAATGCAGGTAGATTATTAAAATGGACCAGGAACACGAAACACCATATTTGGAATTGCATGTCCTCCTCATCCCTCCTTTTTTGTAGTCAGTGGCTTCAATTACAAATATTATTTGCCCCAGTGGTTTGTTGTTTCATTATGTTAAGCGATCCTAAAACACAACTTCTGAGTTAATTGTGATGGATGTTTGGTAAATATTGATCCTAGGTAAACACTGCACCCTTCTTGGTTGGATACTTTTGTTTTTGTCTCTGAGGAATGTCTTGTGGTCAGTAAAAAGAATTACAAAGCTACCTTCTCATTTCTGAATGACTCATGTCTAAAACATCCCAAACTTCACCCAATCCCCACCCTACAAGTGGGCGGTAAGCTCAGCTGACACGGTCACCCTCTCAGAGGCCCTTGGTACATTAAGTGCTGGAGAGCAACTGTATGCAAGGGCTGGTGTTTTGAATGATACGGTCAGGCTGTTTGTCCACGGTTGCCACTGTCACTCCAACAGCATTAGTCACGGTGCTTCCTTTTTCCTGCATCCATCCCAATTGTCCATCACCATAGAAGGAAAAACTCTGAGCCACTGGATTTTTTTTATAGTCCTAAGGTTTATTCTGTTGTGTGCCTGCAATGTTGATTTAAGATATTTAGGAGTGTGCATAACTCAGGAAATTCAGTAAACATTTGTATAAATCTCTCACAAATGTTGGTAAATGCTTTGTTGGCTAATGTGTTTTTTTTGCTCTAGACAGCATGGTGTACCACCCAGAGTTTGAGCGAGCAGGCAAGGAACCTGGGCTCCAAGTGTGGAGAATTGAGAAGTTTGATTTGGTGGCAGTTCCTGAGAACCTCTATGGAGGGTTCTACACTGGTGATGCTTACATGGTCCTCAATACTATCAAGCAACGCTCTGGCAGCCTACAGTATGACCTCCACTTCTGGCTAGGTACAGTAAGAGGTCAACGTTGTATAAAAAAATATTTATTTTAGTACTGAGGCAAATGTTTTGCTAGTTATCGGATGCATCAGCTACATTTCTTACCAGTGCTCTTCCATCAACCGACAGGTGACTACTGCACTCAAGATGAAAGTGGGTCGGCTGCCATTTTCACAGTGCAGATGGATGACCATTTGGGTGGAAAGCCCATCCAGTACCGTGAAGTTCAAGGCCATGAGTCCAAAGCATTTCTGGGATATTTTAAGAAAGGGCTGCAGTACATGGTTAGTGGCCCAATAGTCAACGGGACAAAAATGGGCTAATCCAAATGAGGATATCCAAGATGAAACTAATTTTGAATTGATAACATGAATTACAAATTGCTTTGTTTTGTTTTATTTGTTTAGTTTTGCTTTGTTCTTTTTACTTTTATTGTTTTGTTTTTGTTTTTATTTATTTATTTATTTTTTGCTTTTATTGGTTTGCTTTGGTTGGGTTTTCTTTCGCTTTTATTGTTTAGTTGTTTGTGTGTGTGTGTTTCGTTTCCATTCAGTTTCTGTTTTGTTTTTTCCAGAAAGGGGGAGTTGCATCTGGATTCAAGCATGTGGTCACCAATGAAGTTATAGTACAACGTGTGCTACAAGTCAAAGGTCGTCGTGTTGTCAGAGCAACAGAAGTGCCAGTCAGTTGGGAGAGCTTTAACCAGGGAGACTGCTTCATCCTGGACTTGGGCAATGTGAGTATCATGTGAATAGAGTGAGGGATATTGATAATGTAAAAAACATAAAAATGACAATTTTTGCTCTGTGTATTTTTACAGGAGATCTACCAGTGGTGTGGTTCAAAGAGTAACCGTTTTGAGAAGCTAAAAGCTACTCAGCTTGCGAAGGGCATTCGTGACAATGAGCGTAGTGGTCGCGGTCGAGTATATGTGTGTGATGAAGGGGTGGAACGTGAGAAGATGTTAGAGGCAAGAAAGACAAAACACTTCAGCTTCATGCATTTTGTGAATCTCTTGTCAATTTTGATCCAATTATCTTCTGGCAGGTTCTTGGAGAAAAACCAGACCTGCCTGAAGGAGATTCTGATGATATCAAGGCTGATGCCTCCAACAGGAAGATGGCCAAGCTCTATAAGGTAGCCAATGGATTTAAACCATGCAAATATGTAAATAATCCTTGTAGAAATAAGGCACATTCAATTTGTTGATGTTTTCCTGTACTTTAGGGTGTCTGATGCCAGTGGAGACATGGCAATTGCTCTAGTGGCCGCTGAGAACCCTTTCTCCCAGAGTGCCCTGGAATCAAGCGACTGTTTCATCTTGGATCACGGCTCAGATGGCAAAATCTTTGTTTGGAAAGGTAAATGGTATTGACCGACAAAACGATATTATTTGACTTGAAGTTCTTTTTTTGACACACCAATGTTTGTTTTATAGGAAAAGATGCCAATGTGGAAGAGAGAAAGGCTGCCATGAAGGCAGCAGATGAATTCATCAAGAAAATGGGTTACCCAAAACACACGCAGGTTCAGATTCTCCCTGAGATGGGCGAGACGCCTCTTTTCAAACAATTCTTCAAAAACTGGCGCGATGTGGACGAGACAGAGGGTCTGGGTGTGGCTTATGTCTCAAACAGCATTGCTAAGATCGAGAAGGTGCCATTCGATGCTTCATCTCTCCATGATTCACCAGCCATGGCAGCCCAACATGGAATGATCGATGATGGCAACGGAGAGAAACAGGTCCGTAAGCACACACTGCATGTACCTGGACCTGAGGGTGACTTGACTTTTTGTGTATACAAATACAAGTGATATTTTTCTTTTTATGTGACCTGATACTTTAGATCTGGCGTATTGAAGGATCAGACAAGGCTCCAGTTGATCCCTCTACTTATGGCCAGTTCTATGGAGGAGACAGTTACATTATCTTGTACAATTACCGCCATGGAGGCAGACAGGGTCACATCATTTACATCTGGTATGATTTGATCGGGAACACATTCTGCCTAAGCCTCATGTGACATAATGCCATGATGTTATGTGTTTTCTTTTAACAGTTCAGTAAGCTGTCTGACTTGCTTATGATGTCTGTTGCAGGCAGGGTAAGGACTCCTCACAAGATGAGATTGGGGCATCGGCCATCTTGGCTGCCCAGCTGGATGATGAGCTTGGAGGTGGACCTGTGCAGGTAATGCTAATGAATAATTCTCAATGGAACACTTGATCACAATCATTTCCATATGTGTAATGCTTAATTTATCATTAGGGGCTTCTCCATCAAAAGTACAATTGTGATTTTTATTTTATTTTTTTATTATTATTATTAATTTTTTTTTTTTTCCTTTTCCAAGTCAACATGGAACAGCATTTGCAACCTATTTTACAACTGTGGTGCTGCGGCATGTTTATGGTTAAATGGTATTCACTAAAAAATGTAGTTAAGGACTGCACTGGACAACTTTGCTGTCACTTAAATTTAATATTTAAAAACATTATTCATTTAATAATGCTGTAAAATTTCTCAATGCCTAAATTAACTTGTAACCTTCAAAATGGCTGGTTTATATTTAATTAAATTTATTTTATTTTTAATTTGAGTTATTTTTATATACTGTAGTTAGTAAAATATTTGATAGTCAGTTTATTGGTTATTCAACGTAACATGAAATGTGTAATAAGTTTACTGGCATCAGCCAGAACTGTAATGTTACCAATTCATCAATTTATTCATGCACAAAATTCATGTGCATTACAAAAATATATTATTTGTTGTTGATGAATGACTGCTCTTAATTCATGTTAAATCAATTAGGTTTGTTTTTGATTACGTGTTGACTAAGTTCAAGCTTTATGGTGCCCCTGGTTCCTACTGTATCCTGTCATATCTTAGCTTCCTTCCTTTTTTTTTTTTTGCCTCATCTGTTAAACCAACTTCCACCTCTGTGTCTTCCTTCCTGTCCTTTATTCATATTCCACATCTTGCTGTAGATGGCTGGGGCTCGCCTCACCACTCAGGTATCCATTTCTCAGGATTGCATGCCCCTGTACAGAGCCTGTACGTTCCTCCCCCACATTTGTACAATTAAAAATGATCTTACGCCACATTACATGAACAACAGATACACATCTAAAAGGAAATTCCTTTGCCTTTTGGAAATTCGTACTCATGTTCCCCTAATGTTTGTTCATTTTCCACATTCTAGCAGACTAATGCCCATTATCTAACTGAATTTCTACAGCTAAAAGAATCAAGGCTTTATCAGAGTGATTTTAGAATCATGATTTTATAGGTGTGCATGATCAATATGTAAAAAGATTATTGTTTTTTTTTTTGTAAGGCTCTGTACACTGACATGTATTATCACTGTATACGCCTCCATTAGTGTACTTGTGTCCTTGTGTCTTCCTTTTGTGCACAATTGACTAACTGTCTTCCACATTTACAGATTACTTTTGGTAATGAGCATGTAAACATTAACAGAAATGCTCCACCGTGAATTTACAATTATTTTTATTGATTGGTAGTGTGGTTTTCCTGTCTGGTTTTATGCATGCTGTCATGCACATTGAACGGTACACAAAAAAACACATTTGGCATGTTAAATTAGGTGATGTGTAAAATGCAGTAAACAACATTTAAAGAATCACCTGTTTTTGTCCATTTTACATAATCGGTCACAAGTTTGAGGACAGAACTTCAGCAGAAATGCAATGAATTGATCAAAAGTCACAGTAGAGATGTTATAAAATGTTTCAAATGAATGCTTTTCGATTCATCCAAGAAAAAAATGTATGCAATACAGTAGGGGAAACATACTTTAGCTGTGACCACTGATAAATCTCTGCTTCCTCCTGAAGTTGGAAGCCCAGTCAGTCTCCATTCTGACCACAAAGGATGCTGGGAATGTTGGCTTCAGCTCCACATTCCAAACAGTTAGCTCTACACTGCCACCTTCTGGAATTAAATGCATTCTCAACCAAAGCCCAATAACAGTTTATTTTGTCTGATGTACTATATATATATATATAATATAGAAATTCCAGCATTTTAATAGTTTGTGAAAGCAAGACTTCCTGTTGTCTCTGTTTCATGCACACTCGCTGTGTAATTTTCAGGTGCGGGTGGTTCAGGGTAAGGAACCTGCTCACCTCATGAGTCTGTTCGGAGGGCAACCCATGATCGTGCACCAGGGCGGTACCTCCAGGGAAGGCGGTCAGAGTGCGCCAGCCGAGACTCGGCTGTTCCAAGTGCGCTCAAACTCTGCAGGATGCACGCGAGCAGTGGAGGTCAGCATCTAATGTTTAATCTTAGTGTTTTTCTAAGATTTTATTCTCTCACAATAATAGCTGATCTTAATTGTCGTTGTATCCAGGTTGATGCTGTGTCCTCCAATCTGAATTCTAACGATGCCTTCGTCCTGGTGACCCCAGCTGCGTCGTTCATATGGGTGGGACGAGGAGCCAGTGATCCAGAGAAACATGGGGCACAGCAGCTCTGTGATATCCTTGGAGTGTCTGCCTCCGAGCTGAGTGAAGGAGGAGAGGATGGTAAGTCATATTTCACCCAGAAAACTTGAGCTTTCAAAGATAAAAAAAGTCCATATGGCTTATGCGAACTATGAATTTTGGGGTGAACTACTACTATCTTTAAGAATGTTTGAATAAACCGATAGAAGTTAAAGTATGGTTCTTTTACCATTAATGATTTTGCTCAGAAATGTGTTTATTCAAAGAAAAACGATTCTCATAATTAAGCTCATGTAAATATGCATGTATGCATCACAATGCAGGTAGTTTCTGGGACCCTCTGGGAGGAAAGGCCGATTACCGCACGTCCTCCA
Organism: Enteromius paludinosus; assembly: GCA_032361165.1. Lineage (NCBI taxonomy): Eukaryota > Metazoa > Chordata > Actinopteri > Cypriniformes > Cyprinidae > Enteromius > Enteromius paludinosus. Next base: position 1,138,876 of record JAUMHQ010000033.1, on the reverse strand, counting down.
GGCTAAAGGACAAGATGAATGCCCACCCACCACGACTGTTCGCCTGCTCAAACAAAACTGGGCGTTTCATTGTGAGTAACCCTTTGTTTTTACCTGCCCTGATTTAAATATATTGTCAGTATAAGAAAGAGCCATTTATTATGGATGCATTAATATCCATGCAGATTGAAGAAGTTCCTGGAGAGATGACTCAAGAAGACCTGGCTACAGATGATGTCATGATCCTGGACACCTGGGATCAGGTAAATTATATCAGAAATTCATACTTCGTAATGGCTGTGTGTGTAGTTACAGCATTGACTAACTGGAGAAGCTAATTGGCCAAACCTCGGACCCCTCTGGATTCAAAACAATTTCCAAATAGACGGTTAATCGTTACATTTTTGGCAGTTTAGCTAAATTTCGTATCACGCTTGTCTTTTTTTAATGCAATAACATGCAACTGACGATTAATGAATTAATAACACATTAAAGGGAAATCAAATGAATCTTGATGTGTTTTGCAGGTGTTTGTTTGGATTGGTAATGAAGCTCATGACGAGGAGAAGACCGAGGCAATGACTTCAGGTAAGAGACCTTAAAATTCTTTAAAGTTATTAAAAATATCAAGTAATAAAGTATAAAAAATAAATAGCACGTTATCATAATACTCCTACTACACTATTATAGTGTGTCATGCAAATATTTGTTCTTTGTGTAGAATACAAATGACCTACAACGTTAATCATGTGACTTATACAACTGACAATTGCAGGGAATACTCTGTCCCACAATGCAACTCTTGTTTATCTAAGCAATTGCAATTTTTTTATAATGGAAAAATGTATTAAAATCATTCATTGGTGCACCTTTTAATATTATCAGTTGATAACAGTTTAATATTTTATTTGAATATTTTTGTGGAAACAAATATGCACTTCATAATTCTTTGTTGAATAGAAGATTATTATTTGAAATAGAAATCTTTTATACTGTTATATACATCTTTACGGTCTCTTGTATTCAACAAGGACTTTTTTTTATTTCCAAACTTTTGAATGTTACTGTATCTAACGACGGAGCTTTAGTGCCACCAAAAAATAAATAAATAAATCTAAAACCATGAGATTAAAGTCGTAGTGTTACGAGATTAAAGTCGTAGTGTTACGAGATTAAAGTCGTAGTGTTACGAGATTAAAGTCGTAGTGTTACGAGAATAAAGTCGTAGTGTTACGAGAATAAAGTCGTAATGTTACGAGATTAAAGTCGAAATATAATATTTAGTATAGTGCACTTTTGAATGACCCGGATTGAGAGAAGGACACCAGATATAGGCATATTTGAATACTGTTGCGTCCGAGCGGCCGCTTGATGTTACTGGGATGAGATCCAAGAACTCGCTTAATATCAAGAATATGATATTTATTAAATAACTGCACGGGAACATCTTTTGATCCTAACATCAGCTCACACTCACACATTCCTCTGGGGGGCGCTGAAGCTCTCTTATTTAACCCTTATTAATAAACTAAAGACATTTATGTG
>JAUMHQ010000033.1:1114837-1137252 GCA_032361165.1 Enteromius paludinosus | reverse complement strand
TATATATATATATATATATATTAGTTTTTTTTATAATACATAATATTCTTATTCATTTGGTTTATTTAAATTATGTTTTGTATTATGAATATAGATAATAAAAGATTTTACCTTAATGTTAATTGATACATGATTTAAAAAATATACATTATATGTCAAACAATGTATATTTACATATTATATTATTATAATTATTGTTATAAAAATATACTACAATTAGATATAGAAAAAATATTTACAATATGTTATGTATTAAATTAGATCATTAATAATAATAATAATAATAATAATAATGATAATAATAAATATTTAAAATGAAAGAAAAGGAATGCAGAAATGCAGTGCAAGGTGTGATGAACATGTTGAGTCAGGGGTTAATATTTGTTCAGGGACTTTAGCAGGGATGCCACTGGCAGTCTGCGGGAAAGCCCACAGGGAAGATTGCATCTTCTCTTTCTGTCTACTTCCATCCATTTACCTCTTTTATGAAAAAATAAATAAATAATAAAAATAATAAAAGCATGCATTTTGTATCAAATTACTTTGAGGACCTACAACACAAAGACCTTTGGGATATATGAAGGAAGAGCAGTGATGCACTGAGAGTGTTATTTATTTGTTTCAAATAGCTTCTAAGTGGACAGGGAAAAAGTATAAGGAATGGAAAGTACATCCAGTGACCAACCCTTGACTCCTCACTCACCACTGGGGACCCTCAGGGTCGGCCTGCCAGCTGCCTAACTGAGCAATGACTTCAGGCCAGGGCAGGAACCGGGGGCTAACGAGGAAATGATGGAGCGCTCGAGCAGCTGGGAGAGAAAAAGATGGAAAGGAAAGCAGATTAACCAAGCTAACACTGACAATGGCTCCCCCTTTCCAACAAGTCAAACACGGTTAGAAAAAACAGTAGGAACATTCTGTCTGACAATTGGGGGAAGCCACTAGCCTAAGTTCACTATTAACCAACGTGCATTTGATCATCAGAGAACCTGATATTATAAATATTTACATACATCAGAGAGATGTGGGAATTTGCCAACGATTGTCTGCCAGATCAGAATGCAGATCTTCACGGCTGAGACAGCGGGAAAGAGGCAACGGCAGCTTCTGTTCTGTCAGAGGGAGAGGCTTCCCACATTTGAAGTCAGTTGAGAGTGGCAAACGGAATAAAGACGGAAAAGCATGATGGCACGTAAGGCTCGGAGACGGGCGGGAAAGAAAGGGCTTCAAATGGTTATCAATAAAATTGCCTCTGCCAGGAGCGGCAGTTTAACCTCTTTAGTGCGTTCGGCTTCTCCTAACGGGCCGTGACGTGTGCTGTGGGTGCAGTCTGCTTCATGCCTGTCTTCACAAAGCTCCCCGTCGGTTTGATGGGTTCACAGATTCTCCTCACACAGGTGAGAGGCCCTTTGGAGTCCCACAGACTTCGGCACAAGACATGACATAAAACAAGAGCCTCTCACACCCCAGCAGAAGAAAAACAGACACTTGAAAGAGGCCGAGACTCACTCTCTGACTTCAGACTTCTTATTGATTTATCTGTATCAGGAAGACAGAACAACGGCCCATGCATCCATTGCGTTTCACATTCCTCATCGATTTAATGCTGAGAGTGCTGAAAAACATTACGAGTACAAAGAGATATCACATCTAGAAACTTGTCATCACAGCTGTTCATTTCAGAAACTCGCAACTACGAAGAATAGGTAATGAATTGAGATAGCTCCAATCCATTCAAACTTAAATTATTCAGTTATACCTATAATGATAGTCAGATAATTATTTAGGATTGTAAATAGCCATTCTCAAAAGAGAACTGTGCATTGAACTAAACAGTAAAAATAACAGTATATAATATATAGCTGTATATTTTGATGAGTAACACAATAAAAACATGATAACATGTCTTTTCAAAAATGATGTTTTTACTATCTTTTTTTAAATTGTTTAATTGTGTTAGTTAGCTAGTTTATTTTTTGTTAACCTAATCAAAAAAAAAAAAAATAATTATATATATATTATTGAATTCTATTTTTTAAATGATCAATCATATTAATATTATATTGCAATTTGTATTTTACATCATATACACATGACAACAAAGTGATACTGTTTAAAATATAATACAATTTATAATTCATCTTTACATTTATCATAATAGAAAATAAAAAAACCTGAAAAAAAAACAATAAAAAAACTGATTCTGTATCCATAAGGCTAGTAAAAAAAAAAGTAATGAAAAGGAAAACTAGATATTTAGACAAAACTCAATGATTAAATTATGCAATTTGGCTGAATTACATTTTTCCTTCAATTATTTCCTTCTAGTAACAATGGAAAACTCTGGTCTATTTATTATATGTCAGGTGTTGAGGTAGAGAGAGAGAGAGAGAATAAAACAGAGAAACAGTGGGAGATGGGAGAAGAGCATTGTGTTTGCCAGGACTGTGGCATTAGTATCATGGCTGGAGAGTGTGACACAGGCTCAGCTCTCTTTGATCCAGCACAGAGGCAGATCTCCACTGACCTGAGTGTGCCAAGACTGAGTGTTCAACCTCCCACAACACTGAGGGTGTGCTGAGCATCCTTTATAATTCACACCAACACACCTGTTCATGCCGACACATACCACACACACACACATACACCCCCACAATACAAACATATTACAATGCACACACAACACAAAAGCCTGTCACTTATACAATTGTCATTCATTCTTGAATTTAAATCATGTGAAAGCTTTATAAAATATACACAAGAAGAAATAGTTAATTGGCTGACACCTTGTCTACACTGTGTCTACAAAACTAGATCAGCTCTCGAAGCTGTCTACACTGGACGCGGACGTTGCAGTGCATTGCGACAGTTGACGGACGCCCCGTTTCTATTTTTGACGCGCTGCACAGCTATTTCGCCCACTTTATTGTCCCCATCTGTCTGAAATAAAATGATTTTATTTACAAATATCCATATTTATATCTGAATTGATGGATGTGAATTTTATTCAGGACTCATATCTGGTACATTCTTGCATATTCTGGGCTCTGGCCTACTAATTTTAATCATCGTTTGATTGCCTTATGCATTTTTAAGCAGTTTTTAAGCAGTTAAATATATCAATATTTCACTATTCTATTTTCTAAATATGTTGCATTCATTTGCATTCATAACGAAGCAGAATATTTACCGTTTCTGAAGATCAGTCTTGAGCTGGTCATTCTGAGGTGATGTGCATATTCATGTTCTTCCAGTGTAGACACTAAGGGTCGTGAAATAAGAACAATCATTTGAAATATTAATACTTTTTCAATATTATCAATATTAACATAGATAGAAAAGAAGTCATTTTACATGGTAATTTATATAGCTTTACAATATTTCTGATCAAATAAATGCAGCCTTGGTGAGCATAAGAGAAAGTTTTAAGGTCCAGTGCAGAGAAATATATCAGAATAAACTACAAACTAAAGAAATCACAATATTGTCATAATTTAACCCTGATATCAATATCATATATATGATATTGCCAGATCTCTGCTCACATCTAGTATTCCCGCATCTCTTTATGTTAGCAATGACAATCTAGAAAAAGCACCCGAGTAAAAGAGCAAGCAGAGACATGAATAAAATAAAGCCAGTGATGAGGGCAAGATATGGCACTGTTAAGTCCTGGAGTACATGACCTGATGTGAGGAACAGAGAAAGAATGGAGGGGCAACAGATAGTGAAAACAATAGAAGAGCAGTGAAAGGAAGACTTGAGTCATGAAAGTAAGTAGCCGGCAAAGGAGAGTAGGGGTAAGATAGACCACAAGATAGAAGATCTGGAAAGACAAGACTGAGCAGTAAGATAGGTTAGGAAAAACCCCACGCCTGTTCTCTCAATTATATCAAGAAGCAAACCAACACTTGAACAATACACTGCAAAAGCGCTGCTGTGGGTCCTCGGTAATTACTGCTATCTTAAGGAGCCACTGAGGACGCCCATGAGGCCTCTGAGTCAGAGAATAGACACAACTTCAGACAAAAAGGCCGAAAGGAGAGCAGGGTGCTCTCTGATATCCCTACCTACAGCTGTCAGCCACATCACTATCTCTATGACTCTAAGGTTACCCACACACACACTCATTGTTTGCAGTTATCAGTGTGTCATTTTGGGTATTGTCTGTAAAAAGTAGATTAGACGGTACTAAAATAATGCTTGTATAATGTACATGCCGCTCTTTCTCCAAATTCTTCCTCACCCAAATCTCTCTAATATTGACATAACCTAAAACCAGGAATGTTTTGGACGTATCTTAGCATTGACTGGACCTAAAGCATGTCAACTGCAGTAACAGGATCAAGAACCAGAATCTGACTCATTAAATAAATCATTCAGTTTTGTGAATCAGTTCAGATGATAATTTTTTTTTTTTATTTTGCTTCATTCATGTATTGGGCCATTTACCATTCAAGGGTGTGCAAAATTCAAAACTGACTAATTTCATAAGTTGAAATTTGAATGAAGCTGACCACACCCCACGGGAAGTTGGAATGGAAGGACACTAAAGGAATTAAGGTGCCCTTATGATGGATAATGAAAGGTTCATATTTTGGTTTTCGGGTCCCCAACGACAGATTGACATGCATATGCAAGGTTGTCATATAAAATGCATTTTTTTAACCATTGGCTGCTTGCTCTACGACTGCCCAGCGATTCATTGGATTAATTTGTCCAGACCTTTGAGTGACACGTGATTGGTCGATTTAATTTTCCTTGCATCATGCCTGTAATGTCTGCTGCATTTGAGAGCACAATGCTACTTTGTTTACAGCGTTACAGAGGACACTGCTATTTTTAAGCGCTCCAGGAGTAGCATCTAGTGGCCAAGAATGAATTAGCCTTTTCATTCAGACCAACTCGAAAAGACCAACAATTGGGCAGGAAATATGCTTATGGTTACGTCAACATGAAACGGCTTGAGATTCATTCAAAAAAGGACTCATCTTAATGAATCAGAGTCGAATCTTTCTTTTCAGAGACAATAACTTTATACACAGCCTTCTCAGAATTGTTACACACTGCATGGAATGTAATATCCAAAATTCCATAGTAGGGGCACTTTGAATTAATCATAATTCAGTAGGTAATGCATTTTGGGAGAAAAAATGTCAAGCTTTTTTAAAACTTGTCAAACTCTAATCCTGCATTCGTGATACAAATTCATGCTAATTCACTTCAAATTTGAATGGACATTCTGCGTCCTCTCTTCTACCTAAAATTAAAAACCTGGAAGCAAAATTAGATTGATACCTCTCTACTGAGCTCTCATGAACACTATCTTGAAAAACTACATAAAAATTCAATTTTTGGCAGTTTTTCGAGAACTAATTACATGTTACCATATATAAAACCTTTTCCCATCCCAGAAGCATTAAAAAAGTAGAGAAAAAAAAATATGCAGATGCTGCATGGACCTGTGTCCAATAATAGCTTCATGCTTTGACTCCTTCCAGTATTTAAATGGAAGGAAAGAGTCATTAACTATGAGAGATGCAGCCAGAGGGATTTAAGGGACATACATGAGACCTTTTTCCCCCCTCTCCTCTCCACTGTCTATTTTCAGGCATTTTTCAAGGCTCATAAATGCACCAGTGAATTCTGACTCATTAACTTTAAGCCACAAAGTTTACCAGGGAGGAAGAATTCATACAAGAAATTCAGAGAGAGAAAAAAAAATCAATGAAAGAGAAACTTATTGTATCATATGAGATCCATTCCCTGGGTATTCTGGACAATAATGATTTGATATAACGGCGACGCTGTGGCATTTGCTCTATTTTCCCACTGTTTTCTTTGCTTGTGATTGAGCGGGCCTATTTTCGCACGTTATGACAGGTGCTTAAAACCAAGAAAGCTGACGTTTGTTTGATCAAAGTTTATGTGAAATTTCCCAAGGCCACTGGGGGAATCTGTGTTTATGAACTGTAATAAAAAGAGTCATTTTGACAATTCGACCTCTGTGCGGCGGATGCGGAGGGGGGGGTGGAGGAATTGGTTTCTGTTTGCCAGTGAATAGAGAGGAGAAATATTCTTGTCTTTTACAAGCACTAAATTATGTGAGGGTGGGAGGACTGTGCACTTCTGTGTTCTTGAGCGAGGCTTTTTGAACTACTTTAAATAAAAGGAGCTTCTCTAATTTTTAAACACAACACTCAGAAGTAATGAGTAGTGACATGGAATAAAAATGAGCACAAAAAAGAAAAACTATTTGATGTAAAATAATTTAAAAATGAGCATGCGATAAGTGGTTTATTTGAAATAAAGGAGAAATGATCAGTAGCTGACAGATGACAAAAACTCTCAGAGCACCTTCAGCCTCTCTATGATTTGTGCTAGAAGAACACACATTGCTACATAAGCTGCCTCAGGTCATGGAAACTGATGCAGAAATGAGAGAATGATCCAGCAAGCTTTGCAGTGACAACAGTATTCATGTTCGCTACTCTACTCAAACCTGAGGTGTCACAAAATCAATGCAGTTTTCTGTAGATAGCTGTTTGCCGCTCAGCAGGAGTATTACAGCATTACGGGTAAGCTAAAAGCCTGCAGGAAACCCCCCCCCCACACACACACTAAATCATTACATGTGTCAGGTGTAGTGTATGGGAAGGATAGTGAATTAAGATAATTATGATTACTATAAAATGCAATCACTGTCATGCAAATAAATTTTACACGCTGCTCACTGGTTATCGACAGCTGTGCACTTGTGAACACATATAGCAGGCAGAAAAAGAAACACACACACACACACACACACACACACACACACACACACTCACCAATACACAAAAACACACAAAGGGAAAGAGGAAGAGAGATAGATTATTGAGGTAGTATCATGCAGGAATATTAAAGAAGGCTCTTAAGATTTTAATAAGAATAAAATGAAACAGTAACCACCAAGGGGCCAGCAGGGTTAATCCCTTCAATATTACAGAAAAAAAAAAACAGCGAGGATGGAGAGGGAAGAGGGGAGGGGGTGGAGAGGTAAGGTGGAGGATACAGGCAAAGCGAGAAAATGCAGTTGCCTGAAAATGCAATAAAAAAAGTAATGGTTGCCTTGGAATCAACACAGTGCCAGAACCAAAGCATAAGTAAACACACACACACACACACACACATACATATAAACATAGATGGAAGGGTCTGACATAAACAGATAGACAATACATGAATGAATGATAGACGACAGACTGACAGAATGATAGATGGGATGATAGAACAATGGATAGATCAAATGACAGAACGAGATAGAACGATGGATGGATGGAGGGAGTAAACTAATGAATGAATTAACAACAGATATGAATGGATGGAACTAACTAACAATTAATGAACAACATATAATACATGAATGACGGGACATATAACGAAAAAACAATAGATAGACAGATAGATATTTGTTATTAGCACGGTGTGATACCTACACAGTTAACACAGACGCCTGCTCCTCCAGCTCTTCCTAAAGTCAAGTGCACAAACACACACACACACACACACACACACCGGCAGCAGATGGTATGAGACAGTTGGCAGTGGTAAGTGAGCATGAGTATCTGTTTACTAATAACCCTTTAATTACTTCAGCTGGTGGATGGGATAAAAACGCCAGACTCAAGCAGGAGAACGTCTTCAGGTGATGAGAGGGTTACATACAACACAGAGCCTCCAGTGACATTTTATGGAAAATGAAGCACATAATATGAAGCACAGCAACTAGATACTTAAAAAAGGACGGTATGTCTGACTACATCAGAAAATCTCACATTCAGTAATATTACATGTGGGAGATATACGGTACCCCATACAATGGAAAATGTCAGGAGAAATCCATTCATCTCCCGGGATAACGTTAACGCTCTCCATTTTGTTGGTCTGAACCTACCTTTTGGGCAAATATGTTACAAAGATGTGCTCTCTCTCTCTTCTCTCGTTCTTTTTTCAGGGTGTGCTGGTCTACGTGGACTCTTTCCGTCTCGTTTCAGTCGGCGAACAGGGAGTGTGGCGCGTTCACTGGCTGCCCTTTAGCTCAGCCGTGCTGCAAAGCATACATTTTAATGATGAGACCTTTTCTTTTAAATAACTCCTCTACCGGAGAAAAATAAATTGCTGTTCAAGAGGAAATATTACACTGGGCATTGTGGGATTGAGAGGGATTGAGCGAAGCGGGCCGTGTGACCCATACATCACAGCCAACCTGTATAAATTAAGATATAAATTGCATTATACAGAGAAACTTTACCTTGGGTCTGCTTCCGAAGGAGTGTGTTTGTGTGTGTGTGTGAGTGTGCAATGCCTTGTGCACAGACAGAAGTGTGTGTTTGTGTGTGGGTGTGAGGGTAAGAGGGGTAGAAGGGAGAGAGCGTGTTTGTATGTGTGTATGACATAGAAAATCCCCCTCGGAGTGCTGGGCAAACAGAAAGCAGGCCGTATAAAGGCTGAAAAGACCTCGCTTGGTTATTGTATATTCCTCGCCTGGATCCCCATAAAGACCCCCATAGCCCTTCACTGTCACCAGGGCCACTGTGTCATCACGGACAGCCGGCTTTAGACGGAGCCCTGGCGAAGGCTCCAAAAGGAAATTAAAAGGGGATTATGGCTGCCTGACTCGCTGAAGGGATTCACTAGGCCCGGGTTTTATTTAGTTCTCGGTGCTGTGCGCTGTCTGAAGTGTGAGGAGGGACCAGAGTAGGTCTGTTCAAAGCCTTCTCACTCCGCTCTGCTTATCTACAAAAACTGATGTAATATTTCAGAATGGTATATATGTGTTAGGCCCACGGGAAATGCTTGCACTCCGTCTCCACCTGCGAATTTATCGAATCCATCACACACAAGAGAAAAGAAATCGCTGTTCTAAAAAACATTGGTATATGAATACAGGCTTCTGAATTTTTAGTTCATTGACGAATACAGACGTAAACATGATGTGTGTTTAAAGCACTACAGCTGAAGAATTAAACTGATGCATGTTTTTTTACTCTTTTGATAAGACGCACAGCCTACATTGAATATGCAGTAACTTTGGATGAAATCGGCTGTTAAACAAATATGAAACATAAACCGTTTCTGTTTCCCAGCTACGGACCTCCCACAGTCTGTTCACTGACCATCTGATGCAAACTGGACACAAAAATGGCAAGTGATGGTCAAAATCGGCCGTTCCAATCTGATTGGCTGACCTTACGAACTTCTGGGAGAAGGGCATGCAGGTTTTTTTATCACTCTGTCAAAGTCATGTTTACAAAGTATCGGTCTAATAAATGCACAGTTGAAGATGACGATTTTATATTTTATATGGAAAAATTGAGTAGCAAAGTAACTAGATTTTCGGTTTTGCCTGTTAAATGATCTATTCAATTATTTTGGTTGGCAAAAATACTGATTACAAATCACAGGTTAGTTTTAGCAAAGGATTGGTTCTCTTCGCTGTCTCTCTGACAGGATGCTTTTCTGTGTTCGCGTCTATTTGTGTGTGTGTGTGTGGCAGCATTATCAATTATCCAGTGCGCAGTCTCACTCTAGCTCGGTGTTAAATTAAGTTGTCAGGGCTGTCTCCACAATTTCCCCTTCACAGAGGAAGACGCTGATGGGGCCTGACGGCCGCTTGGTGGTTCTCCTCGCCGGCTGCCGGCCCGCATCGCGCCTGCAATTCATCAGCACACATCCAGAGCGCAGACTGCGCGCCAAACTCTGCCAGCCAGCCAGCAGCATGGCCAACCCAGCCCAGCGTACTGCTGCCTGGGACGGATGCAAAGAGAATGAGCTAAATCACCTTCCAAAAAACCCATAGCAAAGAGGGATTGGAGTTTGGCCTACTCCGGCGCCATGCCTAGTCTTTGTGTGCGTGCTTGTCAAAGATGTAATTAAATGTTCAAGTTCAAGAGTTATGATTATTATAAAACGTACTGTTATTGAATGAGCTGCTTTCAAAGTCATTGTAAATTGACTAATTGGACAACACTGACTGCTTAATCTATGACTGTGTCCAAAAACTAAAAAAAATGCTACATTTGGAGGCAGTTTACAGAGGTAGGAAGGCAACAAGTCATGTCCCAATGCAATGTTTGCATAACATCTTGTCTACTTAGATTTCTTCATCTGGTTGGATTTGGAAGCGAACATTCTTCACTAACTATCCCACAATCCTATGCAGTTAAGCAGTTGGTGGAAAGAATGAAAATGGTGCTTGCATCTATTTATTATTAAATATCCCTTTTTTGCAACTTACAGCTCATTTTCTACCAGAAAATCAGCATTAACATCACTAAATATTTATTTGAATTTGATTTAAGATCATTAGACATGGTGCCTTAAAAGGTCGATATTTAAACTCTTTTATATAAAAAAAAACTTGTATGAAAAATGAATCATTATAGTTGGCATGAAATAAAATTCTGTTTTCTAAATGCATTATGTTGATCTTATTGTGAACAATTCCTCTATGCATATTTCATTTGAAGAAAAACTAATTATGACCCCTTCAGTCATTTAGTCTACTTAATTCCAGCCTTTTCTTAGAATTGACGACAAGCCTGCTTTTAGATTTATCTCCATCCAATCAACAACCAATAGATGGAAAGCAACCATTTTTTGCTAATCCAATTCACTTTTATGTCCCTCACACTGTCACTACTTCATCTGAACAGGAAGCAAAGCAGATGCTTTAGGTTTTGGACACAGCCAATATATAAGCAGTTTTAGAAGTTTTACAGCCACTGTATTCAGTTACAGTGATTTTACCACAGCTCAGGCTTCAGTAATTGTCAAGTAATCTGAATGTTGCAGGTGACATATCCCCCCTCAAAAGTGCTTGTGCATTCTCTTCTGCAGAGTTTGTTTTTGCCTGTTTATGACAGTGAGGTGAATAAAGAGAAAGGAAAAGGAGATTTGAGATGTGTATGCATGAGAGAAAGCAAGCAGGAAAGACAGAAAGAAAAAGAGAGAAGGGGTATGAGAGGGCAGTTTGTGGACAGCAAAGCCCATGAGACACATAACTTGGCAGCTTACCTGCTTAAAGGGCACTGGCAGGCAGGCTGGACAGGCATATATGTCACCCTCTCTCTCTCTCTCTCTCGCTCCAGAAGGCTGAAGGACACAGGAAGAGTCTGGGCACAGTGCAGCCGAGCAGGCAGCCAGACGGCCGGGCCGCAGTAATAATGGAGAACTGTATAACAGCGGGGCACTAAGCTCTCTGTGCTTAAGTATTTATTTGTGATGAATAGTAATGACGGCACACTTACAAAGCACTTGTTTAATATGGAATGGCCTAAGGGGCGGGTATCATTCTCTGAGTCCTTAGCTCTGCTCGCACCCCAGAGCGAATGAAGCTCGCTGCGCCTCCCTCAGCCCTCCACAACATGTGCTGGCCCTTTTCACTGTCCCTGCCCCAAAGTTAAATAAAACATTACACACCATTTTCAGTTATTAACCTACTTAATTGAGAAAATAAGTCAATGATTTATTTCTATTTGGGCTCCGCTGCTACACAGCTGTCATGGTCAGGCCGTAACCTAAATAATCAATTGATGCATTTTTGGTCTCTGGGAGTTGATTGGATGCCACTATAAAGGAAAACAGCTTCAATAGCTGCACTTCAAAAAAAAACAAAAAAAAACCTTCAAGCCCCAAAAGCTTCATCTCGCCATGGCTTTTAAATATGAGTGTCGTCAACCTCTACTGAGATTTACTACGAGCGCCTCGCAGAAGAACAAACAACAGACAGTTTAGCAAACAGTTTGCGGCACAGTACTGTTACAGCCATGCAAATAAGGATAGATCAGCTTTTCAACAAAAGGCTGTTAAACACTCCCTTCTGTTTACAAGCCCTTCTGATGTGAACACCCATCATCAAAAGGCAGAAAGTCACCAGCTGCGGTTTAGCACTGGCTACTCAAACAGTCATGATCTCCTGTTGTGACGCTAAGCCATCATTGGCTCGGCAGGAAGTCTCACATTGGAGTGGTAATGCTGGAAACAGCGCTGATCCACAGTTTTGGGTTTCCTCATTGAGGAAATAGTTTGCAGAAAAAATGAAGATTCTGTCATCATTGACTTTCTGTGCGCATGCACAATTTGTGTTATGAACAAAACCAGATCTAAGATGTTGTTTACTGAAAATATGCGAATATGCATTGCACCAGGTTCCCTCCAATTTAACCGTGTCTCATAGGATTTGTATAACCAATAAGATTGATGAGATTCAAATGGTGTTAGGAAATATTCCTAATATATTTTGTTGTATGGAAAAGAGCACTTTAAGATAAAGATTAACTTTTTCTATTGAAATGGAAGGAAGGAAGTCATAGATTGGGAGCCAACATGAGAGTGAGTAAATGATCACAGAGGTTTCTTTTTCAACTCTGACACTGGTTCTAGATCAGCGTAAAAACTGAAATCTGATGACGTGATGGTTGACACTGAGTACACCCTTTCTCACCTGACTCATTACAGCTACACGGGAGAAAAGCCCCATGCTTAATCGGCCACTCAAATGTTCCTGGGCCATGTTTAAGAGCTGCCACCTGGCCAAGAGAGAAGAGGGAGCAAAGCAAACAGAGAGACAAGTGGAGAGCAGAGAGGAAATGGAGCAGAGGGTTTCAGTGCCTTCATTTGCCAGTGTTTCTGTCCACCCCCCACTGCTGGGAGAGGATAGAGAGGATAGAGGCAGAGAGCGAGCAAGAGAACTATGCCATGCTGCAGTATGCCCACAGTGTGCCAAGGACAACAGAGCAGAATTAACCCCTGAGTGGAGGCAAGAGAATGTGTGATTCTCTAAAATCTGGGTTACACCCTCTTTCACTTGGATCAAGCTTGGACTGCTAAATGCTGCACAACATAAGGATGATAAGCTATACTGTATAATATCTGAAACAGGTTTCTGGTTCTCATTTCAAGGTTTCTGGGATCAGACTTAAAGAGGAAGCATGGTCACTTGTGCAAGATAAATATGTGAGCACAGTTTAAAAACTAATTCTGATTGGCAGACATATATTTTTAGACTATAACATACTTATGTCCCATGGACTTTTTTTACTGATGTCCTTACTTTTCTGGGCCTTGAACCTGTCATTTGTGTTGCCATCTATGCAGGGTCAGAAAGCTCTCGGATTTCATCAAAAACATCTTAATTTGTATTCCGAAGATGAATGAAGGTTTTATGGGTTTAGAACATCATAAGGGTAATTATTGACAAAACTATTCCATTAATAATATAAAAATTAATTCACTATCCTAAATAGCATGGTACATATTGTATGCCCCAATAGACATACATTTCAGGTTCACTTACAGTATACCATTTAAGAAACGCAATTAATTATTTTGTGAGCTATTGAGAATCAATCCTACAATCTTCTTGTCGCTAGCGGCATTTTCCAAAAACAAGAGCGAGGTGATTTGAAAAACTAACTATTATGTCAAACTATTATGTCATACTATGTAAACACATACTCATATTTTACTCCTATATGAATGCCATAGGATGACCCTTCCTTAGACAAGTTCCCTGGAATTTGACTGCTTAAACTTCACACAATGTGACTACGCAGGAAGCAAGAAAGATTCCACATGCCGAAACCACCAGAAATCAATGAATAATTAACAGGCTCCTTTTCAATCCATGTTGCTGTCCATCAAAGATTGTGACAGTTAATCCTTTTCTTATATAAATAGCTCTTTGGTGTGGATGGGTAGTAGCCGCATGGAGCTCTATCCCGTCTGTCCCTGAAGCGGCCGCCAGGATAAGCTGTGTGTGTGTTGGATTGGCACATGGAGCTGCCCAGGGCCTGCCGCTGAGCTGGCGGCCAGTACAGATGGAGGGCAGGGTTGGGTAATGCCAGCTTGTCAGTCGGATTAAAACGACTCATTTATTCACTGAAGTATCGTGCAAAGCGACGGGGGCAAAAGCAGGGTGGCGTGGAGTGGATGAGCAAAAGCTTTATGGAGAGGAGGTACACGGGGAGTGCGGCTTTGGGCAGTTCGAAAGTGAAGAGTGATTCTAAACTAACTGCCACTTTAGACTTCCCCATCTATTTCTATCCCCACAACTCTCTCTTCTTTTTATCCATTACTTTTCTTTCGTGGGATGCCAGAAGCCATTACGGCGGTGTGCGGAAGGGGGCCAGCAGGGTGGCGTCCTCCAGTGCCTGGGTGACAGATTGCTGCTCCGCATTGGTGGCGGAGGAGGCAAGGGCGGTTGGCGATTGGCTCTGATGGTCAGGAAGTGGGCACTGAGGGATGGCAGAGCAGGAGGAGGAAGAGGGAGCAGGGAGACAGAGAGGGTGGGGATGACAAGACCTGGCTGTGTGACCTTTAGCACTAGGTGAGTTACTTAAAGGGCCATGAACTCTGTTTTCTTTATGTCTGGTCCTGGCAGCAGAAGGCAGTGACGTGCATCGGGACTTATGAGGAGGACATGGAGAGGGCAAAAGCTGACTGCCAACCCACAGCCGGGCATCTTCTCAGGGTATCACATTATTGTTTTTCTTTTCTTTAGTATTTCCTGCATGTAAAAACAACTGGTTATAAGAGCTTTTCAGCAATACTTCCTCAAATGATTACAAGACACCTACCTGTATTAAGTACAGTAGTACTTAGTACTTACAGTAGGTACCAGTCTCTGAAATGGAGTCCGAGATGGCACACTCGGTGAGTATTCGGAGAGTTGAGATGTTGAGTTGTCCACATGTTAAGTGTAGACTCAAAAAATAACTGAAAAGTCTTAGGTCGGCATTTGGAACAGGTTCTAAGTGAGTTGTACACTTTGGGGGACAATATTGTATTAGCATGGAAAGTCCAACTGCAATGTGACATTCACCATATTCCGCTCAGTCAACTTGTCAAAAATGACACACCTCAACTTGCCAAATGGAATTACTTCAAGAGCTCATAAAAAAATTGTGCTGTTGCATAAATCTTGACAAAAGATTGGAAAATGGTACTTGTTCTGCTATATTAAATGTACCAGCAAATAGTTGCAGGTGCAGGTCTTTTGGAGATGTAGCCGTATTTCTCTTGTGTCTGGTCTACTGTCTGTCCCTTACAGCCTGTTGAGGATGGCAGTGCCAGAGTAATAAGGGGAGAAGGTGTCAGAGACAGGTTAACGGTGGGATCGGTCAATGCCAGCAACCTTGTGCCTCTCAAATCCCCCTATCTCGTGTCACTGGCAGGCCAAGAGAGAGAGAGTACGAGCGAGAGAGCGAGCGAGTGAGTCAGGGTGGTACGCGGGGGGTGAAGCTTGGAAGGGTTTTATCGGGTCTAATTACT
Source organism: Enteromius paludinosus (assembly GCA_032361165.1). Lineage (NCBI taxonomy): Eukaryota > Metazoa > Chordata > Actinopteri > Cypriniformes > Cyprinidae > Enteromius > Enteromius paludinosus. The sequence goes on along the minus strand of JAUMHQ010000033.1, from coordinate 1,121,937 downwards.
CCCGATAGCTGTAATTTACAGGTTGGCAGCAGGGGGAAATCGGCAAGATTCACACTTCTGCGGGTCAGCATCTGTCGCCATTACGGCACTAAGCTCGACGACGGCCGGTCAGCGAGCCGGAGGAACAGTAAACAACAAACCGCGTGTGACAGATTAGCGGCACAGGCTAAAGGACCTTCCACTGACACATCATTTCTCTCACTCCGCGAGTTTGTTTCGCGGCAGCTGTCACCAATAAAACAGAGAGACGGGAGAGAAGAGGGGGAGAGATGGGGGAGGTTGGCTTTTGTTCCAGATCCAGGGAGGTGGGTGGCAGGAGAGGAAGGAGAGTGACCTGTTTAGCAGTCTGGCATGAGCATGCACGGGAATATTCATACAGGAAAACGAGGCACCATTATGTCAAAAGCAAATTTTTTTTTGCTGACTTTCTCATAATGATCTACTTTCTTTTTTTAGGGGCTGTTACAAATTGCTTCAAGTTCCATTTGTGCACAGCGTGTGTGGGATAATATATAAAAGAAGTGAGCGTGAGCATTTGCTCTGGTTATGTGAACTTGCTGAAGCCCCATCTCCCAGCCAAGATTTATAAATTAAAACGAAGAAAAACGTACAGCAAGCCACAATTTGTGCCAAGTGTAGTGATTCGCCCCACTGCAGTCCACTCTCTTTTCCGGCCCTTATCCACATTCTCTCCATTAGCCTCATTGAAGGATTCTGGCAGGGAATTTTTCCTTGAGCTCCCCTTGAAGGACGTTCTGTTGTCCTGCTGGGCATGTACTACCACCTTCAAACCACAGCAGCCTATACATCATCACCACCTTGATTCAGAATGGAGAAGACTGAACTTTAGAGTCACTTGTTGATCAGACTACACCACCGAAAAGTGGTCCACAAAGATATGTTAGATGCCCCCAACTCTTTGGGAGTCAAGATCTAGTTCTGAAAATCTATTCTAATTAGACTTAAACGTTAGCAAATGTAGCCAATGCAAAAAGGTGTCAACAAAACTTGTCAAGGACACTCTCCAGGCTTGAATTTTCACAGCTGCAACTATTTGGCTCTGCTCATTGGCGGGTTCACACAGGCCGCTCCAAGTGCTGTCCAATCACCAAACCCATCCATTACACTGTCCGGCTGTGGGCAGAGCCCGGCAAGGACCTGTCCTGTTTAATATCTAACAGCAGAGTGGTGGCTCTCGGTGCCAGCCTCCAGAGTCCCACTGTTCCCACAAGTGCCATATGGGCGGCCCGGCCTTATTCCATTAGCACGGGCGAGACAAGGGTGAGAGCAGGCCGAGGCCCTGGTCCTCCCGGCCCTCCCCTAGCACTGCCACAGGGCATGCCCTGCCCACCACCAGCTGCCAGGACCAGGCCAAGGGACAGCCACAGTTCACTATCCGACAGAGAAGCAGTCAGGAACACTTTACATCTTTGCTCTTTTCTTGAGCCGTTTTGCAAGGACAGAGAAAACAGAGTTATAGATGTTTATTTAGAGGTTAAATAAATTCATTCCTTTGCTCACATTTTTATCTAAAGCAACTTTCAAGCATAAGCAATTCATCCTAAGGAAACGACGAGAGAAGTGCTGAAGTACAAAGTTCAAAAACTGCTAGAATGGTGTTTCACATTGAACTAAAACAATATACAATAAAAAACTGTAAAAATGGCATTATAGAGCCGCAACCGTAAATAACATTATTTGTGCATAGCAGCCAGAGATGCTACTACACAAAAGAGCGAAGGTGAGGTCAATAAATTACATAATTTGTTCATAAGTCAATGTGTCCTGTTCGCTATAAATAGGCTCTTGATTGTACTATATACAGCACTTCCCCACACCGGCAAGCATAGGAAGGAAAAAAAACAAGCTCTTATGGTCCCCAAAGCAGAAATTGCATGCCACTGGAGATATTTGAACAGGTCTTCCACCTGGACTAGGGACAGAAGAAAGGGAGAGAGTTCAGATGTTCTGAGGATCGCATGGGAATGTCAGACTGTGTTTCAGCCTGTACCTGCCACAGGACCTGAGGCCTGTTTTAATTAATCATAAAGCGCTATGAATTATTAATCTATTATCACTGCGCATACATGTGATCATTCATTTGTCTCTTCTGCTGTTTTTAGCACCCTTAAGTCCCTGTTTCTGTTAATATGCCGCAATTCTGGGGAGAACTAAAGGTAGATTAACCTGACAGAACACTTTAATACACGACATGATACAAAACTACTTAGACGTTCTTATTTCACAAACTCTCCAGTGAGAGTGTGTACAAACAGGTCAACTCATAAGAGCGCTTTTGGAAGTATGGGAAGCCAGTAGAGTCTGAACCTCGTGGAGACTCCAAATAAACCCAAATATCACATTTGAAAATATTAACATTTGCACAATACTTAGTTTTGAAGTGGTAAGCAACCACAACCAGTACTCCCAAAGCTCGTTTTCTCAAAAAGTTTGCAATGCTCAATGACATTTTTTGAGCAAGGACTCTTCAAGCAGCGCCTGGGGTGTTTTTGTGCCACACTGATCAGACATCATTGGGCTCTCATTGAGGAGAGATTTGGCTTTGGTCTGGCTGTGTGGCCCGTGATGACTGACAGTAGGAAGGAAGGTTTCTCCTACCTACAGGCACCCCACTGAAGCTTCAGCTCAGAAGGACACAACAGATCTGAGCGAGAGCAACACCTGTCAGGTAAGCCTTCGCAGTTGACAGCACATGAGGTATGCAAAGCCCTCCGCTCTGACGGCTAATCTCCGGTGAGCCATCGTGCGGGGCACTGCAGGCCTCCACAAGGAGCCACCGGGGGCCAAAGCGTAGCAAACTTGCTTCTTCTGCGTCAGACAGCGCTCACATCCTCCCACCGGAGCGGCGAGAGGCAGAGGGAAAGAAAGAGAGGGAGGCACTGATGTGCTCTAAATACATTTCATTATCATCATTATGATTATATCACTGAATGTGTGTTTTTTGTAATGCGCCGCAGCACGTCTCCCCAGGGTGCTGTCTGCACAGCTGAATAATTAAAACAAGTATGATGAACCATCCGTCACAGTTTCCCATAAGAGTTCGGGCTGGATATGTGCAAATGGCTCAGTTGAAGAGAGGTCTGCAACTGAAACAATAAAAATGCTCAGGTTAGTATCTGCTAATGTAGCTCTGATTGCAAATAATTCAGCACAAGCAGTTAAATAAAATGATGATGAAAGCAGAGCGTTGCGGTATATATCAGCAGCACTACGCGATTATGCATTGGTCATCATTTTAATTTTGGAAAATGAAATGACAGAATTACACCCTGAAAACTTTTTTTTTTTTTATAAATTTATCATCAGGTCCTCTATGTGCATTCTAAAAGAGTCAACAATTACTGTTTGTTTTATATATTTGTAATCATATTAAAGCAACTTACCAAGTGCATTTTGGAGAATAATATGCAATAAGAAAACAGCACTTCCATTTAGCCAGGCACAAACAAGATGAGACACAATGCGTTCTGATACGCCAAGGAACCCTGTAGGACTAGACCTGCTTAAATGCGTGAAATGAATCTAAGAGACAAGTACGAATGAATGTTTAATCCGACAATCCCACAAACCGGTGTCGAAACCCCTGTGTCAAAACCTAGAAAATTATGCACAGCAGGTCACTGAAATATTCATACTATACATGCTTCATTAAGACAAAAATACACAAAGGCCCGCATTCAAATTATTATTGAAACAAATGACAGATAGATGGAGGGAAGAGTAAAATATTAGTGCCACAATTACATGTTTGTTTCATAGATTTGTACCGATTTGTTTTATTACAGAAGAAACCTCTGCATTGCTAAATACTTTTGACAACTCAGTTACTTAGCGTCTTGCGAGCAGAGTCTTTGCCAAAGACTGCATTCAGAAAGGACACACCGCTCGGTTTCAACCCTTTCCAGGTGGGAATACTAGACAGATCAAAGCATGTGGCTGTTAATTACACATATCCTGCAACTTGGTCACACAGTTAGGGCTCCTGACCGTTCTCATATGCTGCCACCAATTAATGATCTTTCTCCCGTCCCTCTGACATCAGATGAATAGTGTCTGAGTTTTTAGCTGATGGATTATGTCAGCTTATCAAATGATAAATGCTTTACAATTTAGAATGACATCTGTAATTTGAGCATTTAGCACAGCTGTGACTGGCTCTCTGCCCAATATTAAGGATTTTTAAAAAAGGATGATGATATATTGTAGTTATATAAGGATACACACAATATATTACCCCAGACTATCCAGTATAGTTGTATTGAACTACTATACTTGTATATTTCATGAATATTTTTTTACCTCAAATGTTAACATAATATTCTATATCTGCTATAAATATAAAAAAGGTAAACATATAGCACATATTGTGGCAATACTGTAACACATGTTATTTTAATTAGAAAGCACAGACGTACACAGTGAAAAGTATAACACTTGTCTGATTAGCCATGCTGTTTTTATATATTTTATATGAAGATAAAAAGCGTAAGTTATTTCAAATTAAACAACATCACATGCTGATTCAGACAACACAATCTGGAATTAAATTATAAACTAGAATGTCTGTACATCCTTCTCATTTTTTCTGAATCATCTCATGAAGGCTCCTATGTATTTACATACGAAATATATAAAATAGCCTACTAAATGCAGTTAAGAACAATTAAATACACAAATGACAACGCTACAGTGCACTATTATACTATTGCGTATATATTAATGTATTATTATTAGGTAAAGAACGAACCACCTATTGTTTTCAACGTGACTATTGTCAATCTGGCAACCATGCCGCGCTCGTGAAATCCCTCCTCCTCCGGCACCGTAACTTCCTGGAGACGGGGTTTATTTTTATTCGGAAAAATGGCGGCCTTAGGCTCAAATAGTACCTCGGAGAAGTCAGGGACCGCGTCTGAAGCCCAGTCGGGAACGGATGATGATTTTTGGGCGGGACAAGGTTCAGTGGTTCTGCGGGATCCAGCGATTAAATTGCTGAGTCCGGTTAGCGGGCTTGAGCCGCTGTCGTGGGCAGAGGATCACAGACTGGCGGCCTCCAGCACTAACAGCGTGTCTATCATGGAGCTGGTGTGTGACATACACAGTCTCAGTCAAAATCTGATGCTGCATCGCAGTCACATCCCCGTCCCGGACAGCGCTTGTGATCTCAAGGTAACTGCTGTGTGCTCCTGCTCGCTACCAGCTCACGTGCACTGTTGCAGCTATGTTGCCAGACTTAAGCCGTGACTTGACGTTTAAGTTCCCTATCTCAACATGTGCAAAATAAGTGTTAAGTATCATCTGCGAGGAATTATCCTGTTCAATCACTCATTTTTCAAGCACAAACTGCGTGCCTTTTTAATATGCCACATTTTGATTAACTATGTATTTTGTTTCTCGTCATAATTGTAGCTCATCTGTGAAAAACGAATTAGAAATTGCTCAGTTGAGCAGTTGGAAATATGTAAAAATTTTAACATGCACATTAACCGTAGCATATTTTATTTATTTTTTGTCAGTTATGGGAAGTGATAATCCAAAAATAAATTCACATTTCTTTTTATATTTACTTTTTTAATTCAGTACAATACTGGAAATATGCTGTTTTATAATGTGAGTCAACCAGTTATTTTTGTAAAAATGGGGCACTGTGTTTTTCCACTGGTCACAATTGTGACCACTGACATATTTATGTGTCCTGTGATCATGATTTATGAGACAGAGCGATCTTAATTAATAATAGACATTTTAAATGTTATATGTCGGCTACTAAATGTGGTAGTTGAATCAACATTAATACATGCATTTTAAATGCTTCTTTTTATGGAGACTTAAAAAGTCTATACTATCTATACAAGACATGGTATAAATATAGTTGGTACTCTAGCGAGCTCTGATTTTAGTTTTGTTAACCTCAATTTAAATGTAATTTATTTATCAGATGATAGTGGTCAGATTATCCCACCAATACCAAAAAAGAAAATGAAAAAGAATTTATGTATTTTTCATTGAAATTCTAAATGAAAAATTTGCAGGTGAACAAATTTACATGTCCTGTAAACAAATGTATTACCTCGCTGCTGTTTAGCATAAAAAAACAAACAAACACTTTTATCTGTTTGAAGACCAGTGGCAGAAAGTTTTAAAACTGTAACATGCAATGTAAACATTTGTTTAATAAAATAATTATTTTCAAAATAAAAGTGACAAGTGGACATAGGGCTGGGCGATATGGCTGAAAATATAATATAATATATGTTTCATATCGGTCGATATTTCATGACCCATTTAAAATAAGGTCCAGGAGAAAAATATTACATTTCAACATTTTTATTTTAAACTTAACCTTCCTCTGATCATAATCCCCTCAGTTATTAAGACAGAAATGTCAACAACCATGGAAAACTCAAATAATGAAAAAGTAAACATTATGCCACTGCCTCCGTTATATTGTCATAAGGCACTGATGCAGAGTACCTCTCCACGGTGGCCTGCTGCTTTTGCGGTGCTGCAGCTACAGATGTTGTTTATTGAATACGGCTAGGGCTGCATGATTAATCATATCGCAATCGCGATGTCAGCCTATGCGATTACATTACAGCAAATGTTGCGATTTATAAAATGTTGCGTAACAAGACATTAATGCTTGGGTTCACACCAGATGCGAATGAAGCATCAAGCGCGAGTGATTTAAATGTTAAGTCAATGCAAAGACGCAATTAGACATCCTGCAGCATGATTCGTGCGAATTAAGTGGCGAGTTAAACACGCCGGTGTAACTGCACGCATAAGCAGCGCGTACACAGAGCAGAAGCAGCGTGCGCCGATTCTGCCTTCATGCTGGCAGCTTGTACTGCAGGAGGCTATAGACAAGCATCTGTCGAATTTTCCAGCGTTCTTCTCCAAACACTGTGTGCCATGTGCTTTGATTTATGTCATTTCTCTGCACCTGTTACGCGCTTCTGAGCCGCTCCTGTGTGCTCTCATCCATTAACATGGGCGCAGAAAAAATATGCGCTGCTTACGCCCTGCTGATGCGTGCAGTGTGAAACCGACGTAAACTCGACATGTTCAAGCGTCCA
>JAUMHQ010000033.1:1098586-1114737 GCA_032361165.1 Enteromius paludinosus | reverse complement strand
AAGTTCCTGTTTCAAAGTTTACAGATAGATGGCTAATGTGTGTGCCATTGATATGTTCAGTGTTCATGTAAACTGTTAAATAAACACTTCTGCCACTTTTTTTGAGCCTCTAAATTAGTTTAGTGTTTTATGTAAATGATTCAGTAAATTCCGCACCGTGCCATTCATACCGAGGTATTACCGTACTGTGAAATCTTGATACCGTTACATCCCTAATAACTAGTTAATAACTGGGTACTAACCCTGAACCTATCCTTAAATCTAAACCTACCCCCTGTAGTTACATTACATTACCAGAACTTTCTTAGGTAGGTACATTATAAGTACATGTATTTTCACATACTGTAAAATATGGAAAGTGCAACTGAAAATGTTTAATATATGTCTGAAGGTGCAGTCACACTTAGAAAATTTCATGGGTGACATTTCATTAGTAATATTTAAGATTTGGAATTTTGTAAAAAGACTGTGTTTCCCATTTATATTATGCTCATGTTTCAAGTTGGTCATGTGAATTCACTGCATTGAACTAATAAATTTGAATAAGCTTGCCTATAAATGTGTAATTCCATTTACCATTGCTCTGAACAATTTTGATAAAGTAATTTCAATAGGAATCCGAAACATCAGAATCAGAATACAGAGTTTCACATGAGAAAAAGTTTCCCTAAAAGATTCCACTTGTGTTTATGTTGGTCACATGAATTTGCCTTCTAGACCAACAGAAAGTTAGTTGCTCTTACAATGACAAAAGTGAGCAATTTCCACCCATGAAATTTCGCTAAAATGTCGCTAACGCTACAACACTGCATGCCAAGCATGCCTACTGCTATAGTACCAGTCATCAATAAACATCACCTTAGCTATACAATAAAACGTGTTCCTCTATATTGAAAGTGTTCAAAGTAAAAAAAAGAAAAGAAAATGAAACAAGGATGACATTAGAAAGAGAAAAATAACTGACAGATCCTCTGAAATCAGAGTCCAAATGTGATCGGCGCAGTGTAATCAGGCAGTGCTCGCACTAATTACAGCAGCGGAGCGGTTGCACTCCCAATTACCAGCAAATACGGCAAAGCCTGCGTAGAACAATCAAGCACAGCATACGCTCGACTAAACTGATTCCCCATGCTGTTGTCGGATAACTTCTGCTGCAATGGGCCTCGATTGGAAACAAATACCTTTCGCTGACCTCCACCGCTGAATGTGGCGGCAGCCGAACAACCGCTGATTCACCCCCAACCCTTTCGCTCTGCGTCCATGTACTCTATCTGCTGCTGTGGCTAAATGTAATTAGAGAGCACATTAAACTTTGCCACAGCACTTTCCAACATCGTTTCCGTTCGTTTTGTTGCCTTTATTTGTTTTGCAGAGTGAGGCGTCCCACAGAGCGTGGAGACAAGCTGCCGTGTTCTTCTCATTACACATTCAGACTGTTTTTGTCACCCAGTCGACTGGTGCCTCCAAACAGCTGTTTTCCCTGGCAGTATAAATAAGCATTTGTTCTGACATGAAGGGGAAAAGAGGGAGAGAGATAGATGGGGTAGAAAAGCCAAGCTCTGAACAGGCAACATCGGGAAAAGGAGAAAGGATACCACGGAGGCTTTGTAGCAGGTAAAATATTCTTATTATAACCTCAATAGCCAAGCAACAGATAACATATTACGCTGTTGACTATTCAGTCAGGATGTTTAGAAGAGATTTGAATACTAACGCTGAGCATAAGCGTGGTTTTAGCTATTTTCAGCTGTGATGGGTCCTTCCAACTTATTGCTTGAAGCTGAAGTTGAGCTTGGCAGCTGAAATGTCTCTACGCTTTTTCTTTTCCAGAAACATATAAATAAATAAATGGAGTCAGGAGTATCACTGAGGGGTAACAGGCCTTCACTACATCAAAGAATTGAGGGTACCAGTGGTACGGATGTACAAATGCAATCGCACTTTTATCACAGGCCAGTAATGAGGGATAACTTCACCACAGTAAAGGCAATCCCAGCAACCCCATTCATTATTTACTCATTTCTGTTGATATTTCTCATCACTTTATACCCTTTTAACACTCAGTAATGCAAGTGTAACTCCTTGGTTATTTAATATAATAAAAAGATGGATAACTCTTATAAAAAACTGTGCTTCAATTCTGTTTGAGAATATTTTCCAGTACGTCATTCATTGGGCTTTGGGACATAAAAACAGCTCTTGTTTTTCTTTCTTACATTATTTTCACAACTGAGTTTTATGTCATTAAACAGTATAGTTCATCATTTTCCCACCCATGTGTCATTTCAACCTTGCATTACTGTTTTTTGTTGTTTTTGAGTCAGTGGGATTCAAAACAACACTGGACTGCTTTCATTGTATGGACAAAATACAAAGTAAAAAACTCTCTTATTGTGATCGGCAGAAGACAGGAACTCATACACGTTCAGAAAAACACTAGGATTTAGTAAGTGATGACAGAATTTTCATTTTTAGTTGAACTCTCCGTTTAAGTGAAAGATGATGACAGATAAATCAGAACAAACCTGTAGTATCACGAAAATGTGGAGGGGGTGTTCAGAAAGATCTTCCACACTGTGATTCAACAGCATACTAATAACCCTCTAATTAAACATCGTCTCCACTCAGTAGCTCTGAAGTGATCTGCCAATCATCCTTCAGGAACGCATCACATCCTGTTAGCTGCCAATCACACGAAGCTGAGTTCATGACAGGTACCTGCAATACTGCTTTCTTAAAATATGGACCCGCTTTGCTTCAAACCCACAGCTGGAAAAGGAACAGAAAGAGCACACATGAGCGTCCTGCTGGAGTTCCATGCCGTTTATGTAGATTAAGTGCACAATAAATAAGTAAAACTGATTGCTATTTTCAGACATTAGCCTGAGGGGATAAACATCTATTAGCAGATTAAACAAAAATAATAACTGCAAGTCACTCATCTTAAAAAGTAGAAAGTTGAAAGACACCCAGCTAAGGGGGGGATGTGTCATTTCAAATATCCTTTAAAAACAATTGACAGAATTTTTCATGAAAGAGAAAAAAAACACAACATTTTCATTATTCAGCTGCAGCTAATTTTTATTTATTTTTTTCAAAGAAAGTGACACTTAAGAGACGCTTACCACCCTTGATAATCTGCAGAACACCATTAATTGAGAGTCATTAATTACATATTTATGGCAAGAATAGTCTCATACAACAGAGCTGTTAAGGAGTCCTAGCAAGCACGACAAAGAGGAAGTTTAAGTGCGGTGAGCAGGTAGAAGCTCAAAGTGACAGTTGATCCTCTGGGAGCCATAACTCTAGAGAGTGAGGGCCATGGAGAATACAGGTGTGCGCACACAACTGGCTTGAAGTATACTGGTGCTGAAGAACACATAATGGATTCAGGGTCTGACAGTGCGAGTAGACACTTCGTTCACTTGTGCTTTGAAATCCAGACCAGTTGCTATCAAAGAAATGCTTCACACGCCAAGAATGAAACTGAGGACGAGGTGAAATTTTACTGCACAGTCAAGTACAGCACTACAAGAAGAGCTCCTGACGCTCAACCAATGATGTCCGACCTGCTTCCATCAGCAGGATCACGTGAGCCAAACATATTTGCATCCATTTTGGATTTAGAGTAACACACACTACCATATTATAAATGTTAAAAACAGCTGCAAACAGTGACGCTTTTTTCAAGATTCTTTCATGTATAAAAAGTTCAAAAGAGCAGCATTTGTTTAAAACAGAAATGTTTTTGTAACAACATTAATTTCTTTAGTGTCACTTTAAATCAGTTCTCGCTAAATAAAACCTTGTATTTTATTATAATTTTTTTAAAAGCAACACTGTAAATAGTACTGTAATTAAACCTGCTGCGCCATCCAACGCAGTGTCAACAAACAGTGTAACATCTATTTGCAGTTATTGACAGTCTTAGACGGGTTATCAAGAGTTTGAACTCGACTTTCCTGATATGATTTTACAGTATGTATTTAAAGGCCAGCTCCCTTGGAGCCATACATATAGCCAAGTCCCAAACACGGTGTATTGATTTTTCTAATCTGTTTACTCCTCTTATGCACTTTTGAGTAGACTGCTGGTTTGCCCTGGGGCGTTCAGTGGGGCCCAGCATGTTTCAGCTTTGATCATCGTTCAGCCAGAGGATTAACATATGCAGACTCTCTTCCTCTCTTTGTCGTCAAGCCTACTAATAAATCTATGGCTTCCCTCTGATCAACGGCAGGCCATGAATCAATCAACCCACCTCACATCCTAGCCGTCTCCTCAAAGATGGGATTCCTTTGTCTGCTAAAAAATGCAGACAAAATCTAAGATGCTACTGTATATTCTTGTAAAAAGTATATATAATATGAATTCAATATCATGGCTGGACATTTGATTAAATGGGAAAAAGTCTATTTTCATGGCATCTGGCAGTCTTTTTTGCTCTCTTATTGATAGTTCATACGTTTTTAGCAAGTAAAGGGCCTTTTAGTATAATTCTAAAAAAAACTTTCTTTTTCAGGTCATGATACACTTGTATTTTTGCTGTGAAAACTGATTTTTATTAACTAAACATAAGAATGACTTTTATATTGACAGTAATATTTCAAGTTGAACACTTATGTTTTCTTGATTATCATTTTTTTATGTTGGGAGATAAAGTGACGACTAATTTATATGCATATGATGTAAGTGTAAGGTAAACTCCTAAATATCTCACTGATTTACGTTACAAACAATCAGAATTTGAAGGAGTCAGATCATACGATTTCCTTTCTATTTGGAGTGTTACAAGCTGTTAGTGCATAGATAAGATCCCTAAATTTGCAAAGATTAAAGTTTCAAAACCAAAGAGATATTCTTTGAAAGTTATGACTTGTCCACGCCCCCTAAAACAGCTCATTTAAGCACACCCCCACTTTTCTATGTCACAGAGTGGGTTTATTTTCATAACACCACCCAAATGTTGACACAAAGAAAGAAGGCTGAACTATTATTCTCTCTGTAGTGTTGCTGCCGGCGATGCTGTGTTTCGTTGAAACTAGTTTGTGCATCCAAAAGAGGACAAAACTAAAAATCAGTGGTTACGTTGTATTTAGAACACTGTTCCAGATCAACAAATATTAGACTGTGTTCCTCACTGTTCCCACACATTCCATTGAATTAATAAGAAATTGTACGAATTCAACGAGAACATCATCTAACAAGCCAGCATCATATATATAGAACAGTGCTTTTATTTTTTTTGTGTCATAGCGCCGGGACACAGCATCACATTATAAAAAGGGGTATAACATTTCCATCAGACACTTAACTTAACCCACATAAACACATTGCATTACACTAAATACACAAAATAATGTTCTTTTTAGCAACATCATATGATCTCTTTAATCTTTTTGGCCATGTAAATATCTGTAACTGCACCACAATAAGGTGGGATTTCTTCATGTTAGTTAATGTATTAACTAGCACGAAAAAACTATTGAACAATACATAATACAATATTTATTTATCTTTGTTAATGTTGGTTAATAAAAATACTGTACAATCACTCATTGTTAGCTTACAGTGCATTAACCAATGATAACAAACCCAACTTGTGAGTTCAATAATGCATTAGTAAATGCTGAAATTAGCATTATCTAGGGTTAATAAATGCTGTAGGAGTATTGTTCCTTCTTAGTTCATTTAAACTAATGTTTTAACTAATGTAAACTGAAGAGCATTATTATTGTAAAGTGTTACCCCTATATCATACTAAGCCATAATAGGCTGATGTATCAAATATGATTCTCAACAAAAAAACATATGCAAATATTTTTGTATTAACTACATTTTGTTTAAAAGACCTCTATAGAGTTAAAAGAAAGAGAACGTTTGACTGACGCAGGTTATATATCCACCCAAAGGCAGTAAGTGTTACAATCTTTAAGGATGACCCTCTGAAATCCCCCCAAAGTGTAAAAATAAGCAATACGAAAAGACATGACCTAAAAAAGAAGTTACTATATTGCCTTGGACTAAAAACTTAATTTGTCTTGCGAAAAAAAAACACCCAGAAAGCACATTTTTTCTGTTTCACCAATGGTGGCTGTGCACTACACCCTTTAAATACAGACAAGTGAGTATATGACCTCCTATATTTGTCTGCACTGGCAAACATAGGCATTCAGTTAAACAAAAGCAAAAGCTCATTGGGGAATGTAGAGGACTGGCCTCATTGGCAGCTGATGGAAGTAGGGCACTAATGTTTCCGCTTCGCATTAGCTCCGCTAAATATTTTCTGCCCTTTCAGAACCTATAAGCCACTGGTTTTGTTTGACTGATGGACCTGCTAAGAAATTAAGTTATCTTAATAATCACTTAGCCAACATAAACTAAGATTATATTATCCAAATAGAGCTGAAAATCCATGGAATGATGCAAGTACAATATTAGTTCATCTTTATTGACAGCATCTGTGGGTTAATTGCCACAGAATATGATTTTAATGTCTTAAATGAATTGACACCTCAGAAATAAATCTACCTAAACAGCTATGTGAAACTAAAAAGCGTGGTTTAGAAAATGTAGAGGTCAAAAGAGAAAAAAACACATACATATAAATACATATATATATATATATATATTGCACAACCCCTGAAACTTACACCCCACAAAACACTGCCCTGATTTACTTTCCCTGTAAGAGGCTAATTGTAAAAGAGACCTATGCTTTTCTAAACTGAATAATGAGTTGAAAATATTATTGATGGTAATCAACATGCTGATTCGAAATGGCTTAATTTGCATTGAACCTGGTTTATTAAGATGATGAAATACTACAGTCGCAGAGCATTTTTGCAATGCATTAGAGACTTGTTCAGATGTGGTTTATCATGTAACTGTGAGATAAGACAACTGAGAAACACATCTTCCATGAGACTACAGAAACAGGCATGCTACACATTGCACTGCTAATGGGCAGAAAACTGCAGTGAACTAAGTCCATAAACAATCCTGTGCGAGCAGCAAGGAGTACAGCGACCTTTGAGTTTGGAGTTGAGGCCCTATTAAAACAGACCCCAGCTTACTGCCAGGACGCACATCCCCTAACCGTGGAAAAGCAATCTCGCAGCAACTGCTAGGCAATCAGCGGTGCACCGCGCGGGGTTGAGACAGCGATGACCTGCTGATTCCACAACAGCAGAGGTGAACCAGCCTCAACACACTGATGAGCGCTGCACAAACATCAAACAGGCACAGAGGACCTCCCTACGACCTGCTTCACCAGCCCCGTCTGACGCTCGTGCTTTTTATTTGGGCTGATAGTGGAGGGCGGATTGGCAAATATCGATCATGGCAGTGTTCGTAAAACTCTCCCTTCAGATTTGAGAGGTGATTATAGTTGCACCCAGCTGATGCCGCTGTGTGACGGTCTGGTTGAGTGTGTGTGGTGGCTGATTGTGATCAAACTAAGAATCCAAACATAGCACAATCTCATCGTTTGTGAACTGCTCTTACCCTTTAAATCAGTGTTTCCCAATGTTTTTTTTTTATCTTATGTACCCCCGCAGCCACATCAGTAGGGTTCAAGCAGCCCTTCATTGACACAAAACGTTAATGTGTTCCTATCTTTCAGCTGATGAATAATAAAAACATTGACAGCCAAACTGAATATTTTTGTTGTCGAAATAAAACTTTATCATGCAATGATGTGGATGCTTCAAAGTTTTTCCTCTTGATGTAATTGGGCCTTCAAAAACTCAATTTTTGGGGTGAAATAGGCCTACATATTATGATGGAATTTGATTATCTTAAAAGTATGATTTCAGTACACCAAAAACAAGCTGTGCTCAAAACTTTGGAGTCTGCATTTTCATTCCTTCCACGAACCACCAAATCGTACGCACAGGATTCTCTGATATATTATACAGCAAATGATACTGTTGCAGCTAAAGGCATGTTATACAAGAACACTGGTTTCGGACAGGTCTTGATGTCTTCTTACCTTGGTGTGCTGCATTTTCCAGCTCTTGAAGAGCCAAAGTTGAACGTTTCCACTTAAATCTTCGCAAATTATTCCGTAGGGTGCACATTCCTCTGGTTGAGATTCATTGAGGGGCATCCTGAGAAAAAAAAAACAGAGACAGAAAGGTGAGAAAACACTGACATTACAGGGACACGATTTGCAATAAAGCATTGCCTAAATTTCCGCAGATATTGGTGTAACAGATAACGCCGCCTCATTTCCAGCACAACTCTTTGTCGGAATTGAGACTCCAGTAACGAACAGTGCCAGTGGACTCCAGACGGGCACTCTTTCTCCCCCCTCGTGTTTGCAATAGGAAAGGAGTGTTATTAATTAAGGATACGAAGCAGATTTTGACAAGGGTTCCCGAGCGGCAAGCGGTGTGGATTCTTGGCGTTGACCTGGCCCAGCGGGGGTAGCAAGCGCCTGTTTGAGGAAGGGGGTGGAGGAGGGTTGGGTTGGCTCCATGCTGGCAGCCAGGCCTTCCACGTCTGCGTTGGTGCTTTGAAGTGTCACCTTGAGAGAAGAGCCAGTGGCCGGGTAGTGGAGGGAGCAGGAGCAATGAAAGGAGTGGCACCGCTTGCGTTGCCAGACACGGCGCTTTTAATATTACATGGGCTCCCGTCCATCTCTCTACACATGCAGGATATTGCTTCTGCTTGATTTATTCAGAAAGTGGATCTTTCTCTGCTCCTTTTCATGCTGTGGTTCAACACCTGTGCAGGTTTTAGCCGGGCTTCTGCACTCGAGCGTGGTGTGTCAGGTTCTCTGTAACTTTCGATGAAAAGACATTAGGTGTCTGTCACAGAGTAGTTAGTCAAAGCGAGAGTGATGTTTCGATCACAGCAGGTGTTTGAACAACCATGCTTTAATGGCCAATTGAATGGTTCAATTAAGATGGGTGGGCAGTCTCAAGTCACATCATGCCATCATCCCATGTGTGTAATGAGCGATAATGCTCATTACACAGCTTCTCATAAAAAAATTTAATGTGAGGAACCTTAAATGAAGGTTCATTTGTTGCTTCCGCTAGCTTCCGCTAGCGAATGAAGTCCTACAAAATAGTCCTACAAAAGGAATAGTCTGAGAAAAACATATGTATATAAAAACTGCTACTAGCTACCTGAGACTATTCACTTTACTCACTGTATTTGTAAACATGCGAGAGCAAGAGAGACATGAGGAAGCTGAAAATACAGCCAATTTCAGTTACCTGAAGGAGAGAGCAATGTACCGTCTAGCCATGGAACAATTACCGCGGAAAACCGCGACTGACCAATCAGAATCGAGTATTGTGGAAGCCCGCGAAAATATCTGTTCAGATGCGTTATCTGTCCCAAACAAATTTCTATTGGTCAGTGAGGCGAATCACGTGACCAATATTAAGCCAATTGAAGAATGTGGCTCAATTGAAATTATTTTAGAAAATAATGGGAAAATTATTCGACAACAGGCCTAAACAAATTCACATATACGTAATTAAGATATAAAAAGGCAGACTAGCCGTGCTAGAATTCTGTTCATAATTACATATGTCTGCAAGAAAAAGTGGTGATTCGCGGGTGATTGAAACCGGAGAAAGGTATTTTGAACAGATTTTTCACAGCAGTCCCAGATCATATATAGCAACTTTAACTCTCCTGATTAGTTCTGACATCCGCAGCCTTTTATCTCTCCCTCCATCTTGCTTTTTTTTTAATCAGATTAACCCAAATGGGCATCCTTTAATGGCCCCTTTTTTTAGAAAAGCCGAAAGAGGATGATAATTAAAATAATTAAACCACTGGGATTGGCGCGCGCATCCCTTGTTCTCTCTCTCCCTTTCCCCTTTTGCTCTTTTCCTTTCTTCTCTCCTTTTTAAGTTTTCAGTCTACTTGGCTAACAGATTCAGAAGTGAGGAAAACACAAACCACCCTCGGTTAATTGAATTTACTCTCATCTCAAAGGTTCAACTCCGCAAGCTTTTTCCCCCTCCTGTGCAACCGGATGGAGGTGTGTGTGTGTGTGTGTGTGTCAGCTGTCTAAATGTGATTGCAGGGGTGGGCTCAGGGATAAACGCTCATATTCATTCAGTTTCTGTGCACTTTGCGTTTAACTAAACATAAAGCAGAAAGTATCCTTTTTAACGATTATTTATTCATGGACTTTTAAGCTATTAATGAGGACAAATGAAGTCGTTTTTAGGAGTGTCAGTATGAAATATGCTTACCAAAATGATCTTGTTTAGCATTTCTGCTTCAGCATGCGTCCATGTGGAATAAATACAAACATTTAAATATAACCGGGGATTTTAGGATGCTGGAAAATGATCATGCACAGCATTAAAATAATATATTAAGATTTTTATATCACACTGAGACACTTTAGTTCCTGGAAAGATAAAGGGAAAACACGTTGCCATGCTGCAAAAATAATAACTAATCGTGTTCATTGCAATTAGTTTTGCTTTAATTCTAATTAATTACACCCAAGACCTAGATACTACAATACTGAAAGTATTTCACACATTTTCACAGTTGGATGCGGTTATCCTTTAATTATAATTTTCAAATGCATGAAAAAATAAAGACGAGCCCTTGATACCAGGAATCTACAGCACTTTCAAGAGAAAACGGAGAAATAATGAAATAAAAATAAGACTCTTTATAGCCCAATCATGACTGCATGGCACTGCTTTAACTCCACGGCTTGCCTCCTCCTGTGTCCTGACAATTTCACTGGGTTGCATTTCAAGTTGGCAAAGAGAGAAGAGAAATCCCTTTGCTGTGAATACTTAAGATTTATACTTAAAATTTCATACAATCTTTGAAAACATTGAGAAGCAATTTCATATTTGCACTGACATCTAATTTCTCAAGTAGATTCTGAAATCACAAATTGGTATGGATTCCCTCTGCGTCCAATTATTCTGCATCAGTTTCCCTGACCCCTCAGAGTACTGCTAAATTAAACATAAGATTTTTTTTTTTTGACTCAGTCATGAAATAGTCCTACATATGCACACGTTTGATAAACTAATCTTACTTTCTCAGTTGTAGCAGCTCTCGTCGTGTTTCGCTCTGCCACTGAATTTCAACAAGACGCGCAGAGAGGGAATAATTGCACCATATGTGCCATATGTTTAGGTCACTCAATATCTACATAAAATAAAAGCCGTTTGAACGCCATTCGGTTCACAGACTTCACTGATATTTAATATTTCGACATCGAGCTTAGGTGTATGAAAAATTATGTAATTAAATATATATTAAAAAAAAAACACGAATAAAAATAAAACCCACTTGCTGGTCTAAAATGACAAACATAGATTAGACGTGTCATCAGCCAGTTTTCCCAGGCTGACTTGCTGTAATGTACTCAAAGCACTTTAAAAACCAATCAGCTGACCAGACCAGCAAGTTGTAGCTGTTTTCCCCCAGAATAAGGACATCGACTTACAGAACTGTACGCTTTTTCACAGTGCAGAGCAGTAACTTAAATGCAGTGTATCGTTTGACCTCAAATGAACACCCATGCTAATGTGTAGATGTTTTGAGCCATAACGCTCAGCAAAGTCAATAGAGATTCGACTGCACCTGTTGATTAATGCTTGATAATCAAGAGCAACAGTGCCCTCTAGTGGTCGATCAGGCGATTTTTATAAACCAAAAATATAAGTAATTTGGGCTTTTTTGGTTGTGGTAATAATAATAATAATTCAAATGTTAAAAGATAATGTTAAAATTATTCTAAAAAATATTTGGAAAATTCTTTCAGTAATGAGTAATTCATTCACTTTCATGTCATTCACAACCTTAGTCATCTGTGGAACACAAAAAGGAGAAAAATGGGGGGAAATAAAATCTTGACAATAAAAAGCGACTAAACATGTCAAATCTAAAGACAGACAATAGGGTTTTCTAAATCCTTTAAGAAAATATTAATTTTGCTGATTAGGAATCATATACAGTAGTCAACAATTGGAGTGGATCAAAACCTTATATCAAAGTTGTCCTAAAACCTAATAGCGTTCTTGCCTTATGACAAATTTTATGGACTTTTTTATTTTATTTTAATATGCTTCACTGAACTCTAATGAAAGCCCAAATAGAATAGAAAGCTTAAAACCGAAATGGAAAGAAATGCATACATATTAAGTGTCTTACATGTGCGCAAAAAAATGATCATATACCTAAAAAACTTAAAATGGTAATTGTTGTCAACAACTATTACCCGTTTAAATCAGCTTCAAATAATTCCATCCGGCAGCCGCGGAATGATGTTTTCTTGCCAGCGTATCTTGTAGGCCTCAAATTGCGTTTCATTTCCATTCCAGACATCAAAGGGAAATTAATCAAGGAGGAAAACAATCAAGACGACCCCAAATCTGTAGTGCAAAACATTGAAGACGATTTTATTTTTGTCATTCACAGTTAACACAAGCAACTGCTTCAAGAACCTTTTCCAACCGACCCTGCCTTTCCTCCCCCAACAAACCCCAGAACTTTCATCTCCAGCAAAGGAGCTCAGATTCATACCTTCCTTTCATTCCACGCTGATTGTACCTTGTTAAGTCATAGTTCCTGTTGTTGGCATTAAAAGAGGATTGTTGTGCATGCTCTAGATAGCAAGGCAGAAGGAACAGCAGAGACTTCAAGAAGACAACAGGATTTGGGAACAATTTGCGTATGACCGCCCCATCTGACTATCAACTTGGCCATTTTGGAGAAATTTGGAGATATTTTACACTGCCTACTTGGCATCGTACAGCTCTCATTGCTACAGTCTGCATACTTTCAGCTCCTCAAAATCAAATCTTATATTTACCCCCTCAAACCGAAGCGTGGTAGTCTTAAGAATATATGTGCTTGAATAATAAGAACAAAAACCAGTACATTTAAGCTCTACAGAATACGGTCACTGTCTTATCGAGTATTTGGCACCGAGAAAGCAAACTTGATAATAATATCCACTGAAGTACGCTAAAGTGAGAGGGTAAAAGACACATCATTCACACTATTATCGTGACTTCCTGCATTTTGAGCAAAATATGATGACTGAGCTTGAGACTGAAAGTTAGTATCGTCAAAGCGAATTACTTGACTGATGTTGGACTTATTTATTAGACATATTAATTATCAGGATAAGGCTTCAAAATGGTAACTAGATGTTTTACAGAGATTACTGAAGGATAGGATTCATAGGTTTGCCTAGTCGTAGGAAATGATCAGGAATCTATGGCCGTTGTTCGTTTACGTTGCTTTACAACTTTTAAAAGCACTGGTAATACTTGAAAAGCTAAAAAGAAGAAGAGGACGAGGAAATAAATAATTTTAAAAAATATTTAAAAAACATGTCGAACCTTCCTCTCTGCATCATTTCTCAGATCCAGATTTAGTCTAGTCTACGGATTTTTTTTTTCCCGTAATCAGTAACAACTTACAGTGCAATTGAACCCAAAAACAAGTCTGGGATACAGGCCATCACTTTCAACACACAAACATAAAGATAAACATGATCCGAGCACATCAAAAATGCACCTGACATGTCTGCAAGGTAAAACCTGGTGGTTTTAAAAGAAACACTGACTTCTGCTTGACACAAGACAACCATCCGCCTCCTGGCATCCAAACACACACTTCAGCTCTGTGCGGGTGAGCTGTGACGGTGTAAGCATTGTACCATTACTACAAATGAATCAACTTATATTGCTTCGATCAACCTAAATGCAACGATTCCACGTGCTGCAACAGTTAGTTGGTTAAAGGGAGTGAAAAACAACAAATAAAATACGCAGCGGTGACATTTCTGGTTAACAACGCAGTAGGGTTACTAAAAGACATTTTGTGACCACTTCAATATATATATATGTCGGTTTAGTCTTTTCTTTTCACTTGTCCCATCTTAGTGAGGGTTTTACCGATTTATTAGCTCCAAATCCTGTTGTCGGCTTGTGGAAATGGGACGGATAACACTGAAAATTGAAAGAGTCTTGCCTTTCGCTCTAATAATCTAAATTCGCACATCTCTCCATCCTCTTTTTCATCCTTCCATTTTTCCATAACTTTAGCTGTGCTCCTGATGACTTTCGTTATAGTCCATGATCCTTAACGGTTGCTGCCTGGGCCTCTCTGGGCATCTTGAGCCGAATGTGTCTCGGTTTTTGGCTCTCTGAGCATCAGGTTGGGTTTCTTTAGCAGATGTGATGAACGTGAAGCTCTGTGCAGCTGTGGTGCTGGATGTAGTCTTCGCTCTCTGCTCCACGCAGAGCTCAGTTTTCAAGCCCTGTGATAGGCCAGTGAGACGTGGAGGCAGGTCTTCATCCTCATCGCACTGGCTCTCGCTTTTGTTACGGAAGAGCTCTCTTGCACGCATACCCAGAAAGCTCTTGGCACTGGGGTAGGAGCCTACAGTGAGTGGGGTGTCAGAAGGGACCACTGGTCCTGGGGGTCCCAGTGGGGAATGAGGACGGTGAGGAGGCGGTTCCACTAGGACAGGTGGGGGAGTGGCTCGATTGCCATTTACAGAGTTGGCCGGGGAGGAGCTGACCTTGCGCTGAGCTGGCGATAAAGTGCTGCCATTGCCATGTGGAGACTGAGGTGGCTTGCCATCTTCTTTGGTGGCTGTTTTTACTGCACCATCCACCACTATGACACTGTGACATCAGAAACAACCAGAAAAAATGTAAGAACTTTATGTATATTAAAGAAAAATTTATAATAAAAAAAGAGAGAGAGGGATGCAACAGAATGCACGATAATGATGTAAGCCAAAACAAAACAAGCCGTCTTATTATTTTTGGTTTTTTTAAGCAATTAAGGGAAAAAGCTAAAGTTATTCATATAGCTATTACATAAAATTAATAGAACATGACAAACAGCTAGTATAAAAGCACGAAATATTTCAACAGCTTCATTTAAGTTAAATCATACACATATACAGCACCAGTCAAAACATTATTTGTTCATTTGAAATCATAATATTTGTGTATATTTATAGAATAAAGTACAGTATATATTTATTATGTATATATTTCTAAAAAAATTTGCATAAAAATATAGACATGTAAATGCATTTAAATATTTTCAAATATTTTTTGTGATGAATAGCAATTAACCGTTATATATAAATAAAACGAGGTGGCCATAATGAAAAATAAATGAATCCAACAGAAAAAACAAATGCACATTAAAAATGTACAAGTCTAACATGGTACCCTATTCATGGAAAGAGCCAACAGCACAAACTATTATCATAAACTCATACAAACACAAAAGTAGTAGCATGCTGAACTGAACAACAGTTTCTTTATGTTTACCTGGGCTCTGAGGAACTGCGGGGTTCAGTGGTGCCCCCTACCGGTAAGGCTGAAGCAGTGGCAGAGGAGTCTTCTGTTTCCAGCCTGCTGTAGAGCTGCAGAAGCTCAGTCTGCAGAGCTAGTGTTACTCGCCTCTGTGCCTGATATCTACTCTCGGAGGCCTGCAGTTCCCCTCTGAGTAGAACGCAAATAAGAAAGCTTGTGAGACACTGTGAAATGATGGACTTAAACAAGGAAGTATATTATACCGAAAACTGAGGGGACACTTTGTTTCAAAGTATCAATAAATGCAGATCATACTTAGCCTGAGCTTTGACATCTTCTAGAAACTTCTTTTGTTCTGCGATTAGGTGCTCTTTCTTAGCGAGTTGAGTTTCTAGCTCTGCCACTCTCTGCTGAGCAGCATCCAGCTTCTGGCTCTGAAGTAACAGATTCTGCTTTAGACGCTCCGTCTCCTTCCCCCAGGATGTCTGCAGCATCTGCACCTCCTACAAGAAATGGACAGGGAGGAATATGGCATAAATTGTACTTAAGGCAAAAATGAGTCTGGATTTCATGTTCCTTTGCTTTGTACCTTGCTAGCATCTGGTCCGGCCTGATGCAGCTCTTGAACACACAGTTTATGGGCTTCTCCTAGTAGCAGCAGCTGCTTGTTTAGAAAACTCAACTGCTGCTGAATACTTTCACTTGATGACAACTGAAAAAAATGACAAATTATGGGAAGATAACTATGACATAGGCGCAAAAGCTTTAAAGGGGCCATTCACTTAAAGGTGCCATAGAATGCATTGAGAGAATATTTTAAGTTGTTCTCTGATATGTACATAGAAGGTATGTAGCTTA
>JAUMHQ010000033.1:1065576-1098486 GCA_032361165.1 Enteromius paludinosus | reverse complement strand
TCTGACCAATCACAGTGAGGGCTCACGGGAGGGAGGGGTTTAGAGAAACTGAGTCTTTGAACTGCTTCACACGAGTCGTTTACGAATCATTTAGAAATGGGGTAAAATTAAACCTATTTTTAGAGAAAACTAAAGTGTTTTTGACCTTGCCTACACATAAACCTGTTTTAAGAGACTTATAAAACAATATTAGCCACCTTTAAAATGGCATAATTGGGGCAGTTTAAAAAATAAGAATTATATTGTAATAAATACAAATTTGAGTATTTAATAATAAAAAATAACATTTTACTTTAGTGTTCAATCATAACTTACATCACTAATATTTTTTTCAAAGGTTATACTATCATGCTTTTAATTTGACAGAAAACCTCAGAGGATATACTGAAAAGACTGCAAACATTTTCTTTTCTACTTAGTTTAGAAACAAAACAGAAAAATCGTTCACCTTATCGTGTGGCTCCCTCACTGAGGACAGGATGTGCACTGCCTGGGCGGAGTTGGTCTCCAGGAAATAGTCCACCAAGCCGTTCACCAGCACGGACCCTCGATCTGCAAAACAGGAATCGATTTGGACCGTCAGTCATGCAATCAAACACTGCAGGGAATTATAATATGGATCCTGTAGCAAACATTGAGAAGCTTAAAAATGTAACACAAGATGTAGGTAAAAGCTCTGGAGGCTGCCTCTGCTAACAGTATTTAGCCTGACCTGTGTTGAGGTGTTCATTGATAAGGCCCTTGATCTCATCCAGCTGACGGAGGTCAGAGGTCTCCAGCAGAGGAAGCAGGTCCCCCACGTTGAGCTGTTCCCTGGACATGGTGGTATGGAGGGTTCGGAGGCGGGTGTCTCTAAAACAGTCAAGGGAGAGGGGAAGGACTCTTAGACGTCACTCTCACGCCGTCCCGTGTCCTGTCCAGCCTGGAGGGGTCCCTGGGCCACCCGTCGATACAGACTCCAGGCACCGCTGCAAGACACATTTGAGCACTTACATCACACATATTCATGAGGATATCCTGCAGTTTCTGCCTTCAAGTAAACTTTCCAATCGAGAGGGAGTAAAACATTGCCACAGAATTATGATGTACTATTACAAACATCATTAACATCAGCTGTGGCAATGTGGGTTGGCCGTTTCAGGCAAGTAAACAACAAACCCAAGAGATTCTGAAGCATACAGATGCACATGTTGCGACCTGTTCTTGCACAGACACAACAAGAGTCAGCAGTTGTTGTCACACCAGCCTGACAAGATTAGGTCAATGCATAGCTTTAGTCAAAGAAAATTCATTCAAGGAGAACAGAGAAATGTGACGTATACAATACAACATTATGCTGCGTGCACATTTAGAGGGTGATCTTTTACTGCATGACTCAGTCTATTAAAATACATTTACATCGATCACAAAAGATTACAAATTCAACACATGGGAGCAGAAAATGCATACATTTATACCACTTCATATAGTTAATGTATTTCAAATGGAGAGAGGCATTTTTTGCACAACGACACACTCAAAATGTATCATTATCGATAAAATCCCAGAAAATATTAAGATATAATTTTTTTGTCAATATTGCACACCCCTACTCCTCACAGAAAATAACTTCCTTCAGATTTGGGTCTAAACCTGCATCCTAAACAGCTTGATCTTGACAGCAACAGGAGTTACCTCAAACAAACCGTCAGATATGCAACATGAACAACTGCTAAAAAGGAGGCTGTCTCCTTGCTGGAGACCACCAAACAAATAGCTGTTATGAAACATAAAGCTCTAAGCATAACTTTGTGCAAAGTGAGAAGCATCTAGGGAAGGGTGATGGCAAACTGGCCTCTCAATGGAAATCACTCGGCACAGTAGATACAAAGAAGTTCATTGATTAACTTCATGATCGTAGCTCACAAACAAAGAGCATGCATCACATTCAGAGAGAAAAAACACTAATAAGATGAAGTTCTGGACGACCTCAACACGAACTGTGGCTGAGCCTGCCAACTGGAAAACAGGGCAGTTAACAGGACAAAGAAGCTTTATATGCCACAGTCAGAGACATATAAACTCATTCCTTAGAGAGGTTGTGTATAATCATGTCTAAATTTCGTGTCTTAAATCTTTCATTTTATGTCATTTAAACATTCATACAGAGAGGCGCAAACGTGCAGTTTTTAAAAGAATAATAGAATATTATTTAAAAACATTTATATAGTTACTATAACAATATATACAGCAACTGTAAGATCTTAAATAAGACATAGGAGTCATAGTGCATAAATGCCTATATGCAATGATCACAAAATAAAAAGAAGGCAACGTTTGAGACTGCATTGCAAGATTTCACTGCAAAAGGATTTCAGTTTAAAAACGCGCACGAGCATGCAAAACCCAGCGAATCCCACCACATATGTCTGTATTTTAGCCTCTGCATGCTGCAAGATAACAGTGTACACATGTGCAGATAGATGTTGTGGTTTCGGCTGCATGCACTGACAGCAGCTCAGTGTTGAAATGACCACTGGCGTAAACAACGCGAGAGAACAATGGCCAGAATCTGCGGGACTGACTCCAAAAAATGCGCCAACAAAATGAAACACTCCCCCGTGCATTTCAACTTTCCTCTTAAACTCGTGCGTATGCAAGCGGAGATTTGTTCGGATTCAATTCGAACTTGTTACAATCATTGAAGACTGTTATTTCACTGACACTGACAGTCCCAGGCAAGAGAGCCTTATTATCGACAAGCTTAGTGCAAATCAGAAATAACGCCCGAGAGACTCCATAATGCACGTAAAATACCGAGGAGCGAGCAAATCTAACATTCCGACTGTCACTGCACATGATGTAAAAATATCCCCACAAAAAAACATCGTTTAATAAACCTGTTTACCTGTTACAGCAACTGCACTCCACAGGGCGCCGCCATCTTGAACACCTCACAACCCTCCCTGCGCAGTCTCCATCCGCAACTGTGCAGAAGAAATAATCCCCGAGCGCTCAAAAACATGCCTGTTTCTGGACGCAGAATATGGACACAGGGCATGAATATTGTCACAAATGACCAGCCGTAATACTTTATAAATACAGTGATTTGTGACGGGTGTAAGACTCATCTATGAAAGTTTTAGAGAACCCTGCAGTTAGGCCCCGAGTTGTTTTTCTGAGGGGTGGAGGGATGCAGCGCGCTGTAATGCGGCTTTCGCGTGACTCAGGTGGTGAGCGCAGACGCTGAATCTGACCAGCAATATACGCTAATAAACAATTTATATTTAAAAAGTACATTTTCCTAAACGTGCATGCATACATACATACATATAAATTAATAAATAATCAAGCCGTGTTAATAAGCGTAACGATTGGCATATTTAGATTAATATCCAAATATAGGTTAACTATTTATTAACGTTTTTAAAGTATTTTTAAATAAATAATGAATCTGAAAAACTCGTTACCTACAATTACATTATGCCGTATGTCATCATGCAATCACATGAGGGTGAGATCACAAATTTTCAAATAGAGGAAGACTGAGGTAATTGCACTGTTCATTCATAGCCTTATCCATCATTTTCTAACATTGTACTCATTATCATTTAGCTTATCTCATCTTTTAGAAATCTTAAGTGCTTTGTTAATTTGTTTCGTTGATATTTGCCACCGCTTGCAAAAAAAAAAAAAATATATATATATATATATATATAGCAATATATGATTGATGCATGCAACGGTTTAAATGTCCTGGATGCGACTGTTTTTTTAGTGGAGATGTCCCTCTAGTGGTTCATCATGGTCAGTCTGTTGATGTGCATCAGCGAATGCTTTCCTCAAAATACAGTTACTCCTTAATCCTTAAAGTTTTGCAACACTCACATCGGTGTTTCTGTTCATATTGGACTGACCAAAGTGGTAAGTATTTTGCGAATTCAAGAATGGGTGGTTTTGTACTGCAGCTGCAATACTATTATAGTTTTTTTAAATATTTTGGATTAGTTATTTTTTATATTGCATTTTAGTTCATGTTTTATATATATAGCATTGGCGTAGCACCAAATTCTGGGC
Organism: Enteromius paludinosus; assembly: GCA_032361165.1. Classification (NCBI taxonomy): domain Eukaryota; kingdom Metazoa; phylum Chordata; class Actinopteri; order Cypriniformes; family Cyprinidae; genus Enteromius; species Enteromius paludinosus. The sequence goes on along the minus strand of JAUMHQ010000033.1, from coordinate 1,094,430 downwards.
CCTATGCACAAGCAGTGGCCATGGGCCACCTTAAGCTAAAAAAAAGTTACAGAAGTTAACTTCTCTGAATGTCTGTTTTATTTACTTCTGTATCTCTTAATTAGGCTAGACAAACAGCTAGACTACAGTAAAAGGCAGAGCATCACTTAGTTTTGCTAAACACATTGCAGTATAAACAGCTAAAATGATGTGCTTTCATTTTTAAGTACGGTATAGACTCACCTTGCCTTAAGTCTGTTGTCTGTTGCTGCATCACCCTCTGTGACTGTTTCTGAAAACTGATTCACAAGTTAGCTTTGCTACTAATATGACAGCCTATCCTCATGAACCTATATGACATTGAGCCTGCAAAGTTAGACTATTATAGTCCAATAACAAATAGTAATTTAGTTTTCGAATTAGTATGCTACTGAAATGGTGTAGGCTATGCAAACAAAGCATCATGTAATTTCTAGTTTTGTGTTATGCCGTTGTGTTATTAGCACTGATAATCGTGGTGGTACTGAAGTGTTGTGTATCCACAGCAGGAGTTCAGACTACTTGCTCTCACATTTTGGGTTGGGAAAGAAGTCTGTTAGCAGTTGTTTTCCTTCATTTCTTTTTTTTTTTTATCCCTTTCTTGACACTTTATGGACTTGGACACCATTTAATACAGCAATCAACTGATGCATTTACCCAAAATATTAGCATTTACATTAGTTAACATTTATTGGAATCTTAAAATTATATTTTAAGGAAAATAAAATTTCAATCCTCAGGGGCCCTCCCCCTTTCACCCAACTACGACGCCCCTGCATGTTAGTAATGTTGTGGTATGTCACTATTATTAATATTATTATTTTTTGTTGTTGTTAAACTTCTATATATTTTTATTATTTTATTTTTATTAAACTAAATCAGTTATTTTTACTTCTTTAATATTTTTTTTTATTATGGTTTTAGTTTTAGTAACGCAGGTCTGTAACAACCTGTTTGCGTAAACTATATTAAATTTAAGATTACAAACTGTTGTTTTAAATCGCTCCACATTACGAAAGAAAAGTGTTTCTAGCAGAGGATGGTTTCGATCCATCGACCTCTGGGTTATGGGCCCAGCACGCTTCCGCTGCGCCACTCTGCTCTCCCAGCAAACTTGTCAGATACTCCGTAATGAAGTTTGGGCTTCGAGCAAAAGGTCTGTACTTTTATAAAAGACGAAGGAAGGCTGACGCTATTTAAAAAAAAACTGCAACACATTATTACAATGTAATTCTATTTCGAAGACTAACCTAAAGATGCTCCGCGATTCAGCACTCGTCCACACGGGGGCGTAAATACATTCATCTTTATAAGCAGTGCTGAATGGAGTTTTACAAACAGTGCGTTAATAACCTACTTATGCTTTTAATAATCAAAGATTTCATTAAAAAAACGCCTAAGGCCGCAACCAAAACACAACTGTGCAAATAAAAGTAGGCAAACACTCAGAGATACCAACTTTACAGGTTTGGTGTGTGTTTTGAGTGGTACGTTCAAGTAAAGTTTGTTTTATGTTTTAAGCCCGCTAGCTGTTCAGCAGCAGATATCACCAACAGATGACCAATAACAAAGATGATAAATGACTAAACCGACAGCAGACAATTAAAAGAAATGCTTTGCAAAATTTATCCAACTCTTCCCGCTTTGCTCTGTTATCAAATGAACCTCCCGTAGATGCAGGCAAATATAAAAAATAATAAAATAGACCTAAATTAGTTAAGCCTGAAAAAAAAAAATGCAAACGAGTAATTGGAAATATTCTCAAGTATTTGTTAGAGTATCTTAAATATGTTGTTAAGTAATTATGGAAAAGAGTGCCCACACCAGGATATTTAAGTTTGTGTTTAGTAGGCAAATGTCGCACCTGCTCTGTCTGTAATTGGTTGAAAGCTCAGTCAGATTCCACCGCAGAATTATCGGATTGAAAATCAGGGAGGGGAGTTGAAAAAACCCAACGCAACCAACTCACAGCGATGCAGTGCTTAAGTTTCTAAACATCACAACGGATTTCCCTGCGCTTTTTAACACGAAGTTTGCCACTCAAACAATCAAAGGACTTCAAACATTTTTCAGGTAAGACATTTTCATAGGCTATAATGCATTTTCAATTAAAGTCAATTTTTTTACCTCAAGACAATTATTATAATTACCTTTATATGTATATTTAACAATGTGTTTTTATTTAGTAATGTGTTATACCAAACCAAAATTTGACTGAAACTTTCAAATATTGTAGCCTGCAATAACTGTGTATAATCAGTCTTCATAGGTGGGCTATTCCTTTTTTCATTTAATAGAAAATTGTATCAAACGAATTCAGATTTTTGCTTGTTAAATGACTATCATACCGTTTTTCTTTCATTTTTAATATAGCCTACTAAAATACACGTTTTTTTTTTGTTTGTTTTTTTTGGTTATTTAGTTTCGTTAGTCTACACGTTTGTAACAGTTTTTGTTCGTAGATCACAACAAATATGAAAATGAAAGCGTCAGTAAACAAATCCCTTTTTACAGAATCATCATGCCACGATCATTTTTGGTGAAAAGTAAAAAGTCTCACAATGTGCACCGACCCATCGACGCCGAGCAAAGTGAACACAAACTCCCGGACCCATCACCCAAAACCAGTACGTGCTATTATTATATTTTAATACGTTTACTCTATAGCTATGTATAATTTTATTATACTCTGTTTTGAACAGATAAAAATCGATTCAACTTAACTTCCAGATTCACCTGTGTCTGACTCTGACATATGGTGCTTATGAGACTAACACTTCACAGTGATACATAAACAAAATGTTTTTGTATGTTTTATACTCATTTCCATAATTCTGAATCTGTAATTCTCCTGTTTGGGATAAATAAAGGATTTGTCTAGAGAGAGTAGTGACTGGATGTGAGCACCTGTCAGATTGGTGTTTGCTTGTGGTGCCCCAGCCCCAGGCTGGCTGTTAGATTATAGGGCTGTGTCTAAAACCCTGACAACTGCTTACTTGGGTCTCATGTGCTGTTTACTAAGGTAGCTTAATAGGTGGTATTCTTTGGAAGTCTGTAAGCTGTTGAGCAGTTAGCCTGGATGTTACGAATATGCAAACTAGCTTATTCAAACAAGAGAGCAGTATTGTGACTGGATATAACTGCTCTTTATAGGGTTCATTTGGAAAAAATGTAATAAAGTGTGAGGAACAATCTCAGATCTGCCTGTTTGATGTAGTCAAAGCTTTTCATGCGTCCATTTCATTCTATTAATAGTTCATTTAAATGTGCGTGCTTTATCTGTTTTGCTTTAGAAAGGAGCTGGCTGAATAAAATGATCATAAAAAATGATTTGGGTAGTTAAGAGATTATTGCCAATGATTTTGCATCATAATGTCATTGCATCAAAACACATAAAAACCATAGAAACCATCTTTTTGAAGACATACAGCACAAGCAAAACAAACTTGGTGTAATATGTAGGTTTCTAACGCACTGGCGTTAAGCTTTGGTTCCACAAAATACTTTTAACTTCCATGAAACCTTTCCATTGCACAACAGGTTCTTTATAATTGAAAAGGCTTCTTTAGATGCTCGTCACAGCAATGTTCTTTGAGGAACCAGAGATGCTTGCTTTTTGAAATTTTTATTTTATTTTGATTTATTTCATTTTGATAGCTGTTGTGCTCACTTGTATTATATGCTGTTTTTAATCTTGCAATGTTATATTTTTTAGTCCCAGCGCTGGTCCCTTTGGAACCAAAGGAATGTAATTCCCCAGAGCGGCCTCAGGTAGATTTGGTCACTCGGCCGTCCCACAGAGACCCGTATGACTTCATCAAATGTGAGCGAGAGCCCGACTGCCCATCTCTACCTGAGCTGCCTGTCGCAACTAGACGGCCGTTTTACTTATCTGGTGAGAGACATAAATATCTGAATGTGTACATTGTGTTAATCTATTAAAAAAACCATCACTAGGGCAGATTTAGACATGATAACAATAATAATCGTAATGTTTCCGCTCTTCCTCCAACAGAGCCTCAGTTGGCAGAGTTCCCTCCCTATTACAAGAGCTCTTATACCTGGGATCATGTTCCTGCAACATATGAGTTCAGGCAGATGGGCTTCTCTCCATCACTCCTGCAGCACGCCAGCAGCCTGTACGGAGCTCACCTGAAGCAGAGCTCTGAGCCTCAACAACCACTGGACTGCAGCACACACTACTCACCCATGTCTAACACCTACCACTGCATTACCTGTGACAAGGTTCATATATTTCTAATTATTAATACATAACATTTATTTTAATTATTCATTTTATATGGTGTTATAGTTATGTTTTGTGATTCTTTTATTTAAAACTAAATCTATTATTATGATTATTAGCATTCATCTGTTTGATATTATTAATATTATTTTTATTCATATGAAGGTATAATATTAATATAAAATTCTATTATTATTATTTTGAGGAAGGAAAATATTTTTAATTCAGTTAAACTTTATTAAATAAATTATGTTCTATATATTCTATTTCCAATAAAATAAAAAAAATTAAATTAAATGAAAACTTTAAATAATTAACCTAATAAGAAAACTATAGAATATATAAAACATCTAAAAAACAATATATAAAACAAAACACTGTGTGTATATATATATATATGCATGTAATTTTATTTTATTCTATATTTAAAAAAGAAAAAAAAAAGAAAAATAACATTAAAAAAATATATCAATATATATATATATACATGAAAAGTTTGTTTGAGTTTAGTTAGCTTATTTTCAGAAATCATGTTAACGTTATCATGGTTTTTTTTGTGTTAGTTATTATTTTTTGTTGTTATTTTTAATCTAGTTACTTCATTTTTTAAATGAGTGACTTTAAATATTCTTTTTAAAATGTATATATTTTTTTATTTTAAAATACAATAGAAATTATACAATTAATTTTTTAAAATGGAAAAACTAAAGTAACACCAATATATATGTTCAATTGTTAATTTAAATATAAATGCTATATTTTAAATAAATATTATTTCTATATATGTAATAATAATTAAATCAATATATTTTTTTGCCCTCTTCTCCAGGTGTTTTCCACCCCTCATGGGCTGGAGGTGCACGTCAGACGTTCTCACAGTGGGACACGTCCCTTTGGATGCAGCATCTGTAGAAAGAGCTTTGGCCACGCCGTCAGCTTAGAGCAACACATGAACGTCCACTCTCAGGTAAAAAACCAACCATTCTCATCCAGTTAGTACGTGTCATCATTACCTGGCATTTGGACTCATGCAGTTGTTGTTTTGTGTTTAAAGGAAAGAAGCTTTGAATGCAAGATGTGCGGAAAGACCTTCAAACGCTCCTCAACGCTGTCCACTCACCTGCTGATCCACTCGGACACACGGCCGTACCCCTGCCAATACTGCGGCAAGAGATTCCACCAGAAATCCGATATGAAGAAACACACCTACATCCACACAGGTGAGAGACGCCATGCTTTGTGACGACTGCGTGTTTGTTATGTCGTGGTTGAAAAGAGATCTGTGGCAGTGATAAAGTGCACATGCAGTTAATGCCACCTCAAAAACAGTTTCCCCAAAACCCTTCCCATATTATTTGGAAATGTGTGTTATCTCATTACACTCGTTCCATGTAAATCATTAAAACAGATATATTCACCTTCCATGGTGAAGTTGGCTTTCTAGGGTGTGTTTCTAAGAGCAGCGCAGCTACAGATAAATCAAGAAAAGAAGATTAAACAAATGCTGTCTTGATTTGCATAGCTGGTCTTCCTGCTTTTTCCCGATGCCTCTTGGAAAGTTTGCTTTGCATGTAGCAGACAGCCACTCCTGTGTTGGAAAACAGAACAAATCTGGGTGGCACGCAAATCCAAGCTGGCTTTAAAGCAAAGACTCTCCAATGTTTTTATACAGATTAAAATGGGTTTCAGTTGACATTTTTGGAAATGTTATGCTTGTTTGCAGGCGAGAAGCCTCACAAATGCCAGGTTTGCGGCAAGGCCTTCAGCCAGAGCTCTAACCTCATCACACACAGCCGCAAACACACCGGATTCAAGCCGTTCGGCTGCGAGGTCTGCTCCAAAGGCTTCCAGAGGAAGGTAGATCTTCGCAGACACCACGAGAGCCAGCACAGCCTTAAATAACAAAGGCATCGCAGACAGCATGGAGGAAATGAAGACCACCGATGGCTGGAAACAAAAAGACTGTTGCTTCAAAGGAATGTGTTTCTTTAAAGTAGACTCATGTTAAAGGCAAAAAAAGAACTATTCTGTCATTTACTCACCCGAATGTTGCTGCAAACTATTTAGTTACTCCTAACTTAAGAGTATCATTAAAAATGAAGTTTGGTAATTGGAACAAATCTGCACTTAAATAATTAAATAAATATTCGATGAAATGCTTAAAAAAACAACACAAACATGCATAAATCGTAGTTTCAAAAATTAGTAATGTAAATAATAAATTAATGCAATATATATATATATATATATATATACATACACAAAAATCTAAAGAACATAAAACTACTTAAAAAATAAAATAATAAATATATATATATATAGCAATTTAGATTTGCAATGTTGTAGTTAATAAGTTAATAAATAAACAAAATAAATGTCAAAAAAGCTAAAGAATATAAAGAATATAATTTATATATACTTCAGAATATTAAAAAAATACTGTATAGTATTTAATGGAAGTCAAAGGGGTCTTAAATGACATCGAGACATTTATATCACAAAATATCTGCTTTTGTGCTGATAACAAAGTCATACAGCTTTGGAAAAACTTTAGGTGAGTAAATGATTTTTATCAAGGCCTTTTATTTGAATGTCAGAAAACGTTTCTTTATTCTATCCAGTAATTCATCGAAACTGTTATCTGACCCACAAAAAGTCCTTTTAAATATGAAATCATACCAGATGTCAGTTAGTGCCCCATGAAGGAGTCTAATATTTCTAAACCTGCTCTTTAAATGTAGTGCAAAGACTGTATGTTAGTGTTTAGATTGATCTTTGATTCTGTGTTATTTATAGAAACTCTTGTCTCCCAATAAATACTCCTCTTTAAAAATTTGGGCTTGATCGCTAACTCATAAAAAAAATCCCCTTTCTCTTCATCTAGCTGTGAGATGAAAAAAAAGGGGAGGGGTGTGTGTACTGTAAATGTGTAAGAAATCAGTCCCGGTACAGTGAAAAACGAGAAGAGTCAGCAAACATGGCTTTGCTGTGTTTGTCTTCTAGTGTCTCCGCCCTGTCGAGGATCCGGATACACAGTTCCGTTGGCCTTGCCGATAGTTCTGCACACTGCCGGAGGCTGTGTGAAATCTCTGGTGTGACTGGAGATAAAGCTTCATTCAAATAGGTACCTGGAACTCTGCATGCAAATCTCCTGCCTGGCAGGTTTGTAAACTTCATGCGGCTGAATGAACGGACCTTCTAGGCCTGAGCGTGGCATCAGCCAAACAAAGAAATCGATATTTATGAATGCAACCAAGACCAACCTGGGACTCCTTAGTCTTAGTTGTGCAAACATTTTGACTAAGAAAACTCAGAGATTTACTGACGTCTGCTTCTCGGGTCACTCCCATCAGCGGCGTTCAAGCTGCTTTGCCAAACAAATTCCTACCGACACAGCTTTGCTCACACCGCCCCTCTCAAACAAAACAGACAGTTAGGAAAATCCAATCAGTCTACGCTCTACTGTATCGTAAAGCACACGTTGCACCCCCACCCCCTTCAACGCTGATCGCAAAACAGGGTCAGGTAAGTGCAGTCATCGGGCAAAGAGGAACTTGCTGAAAAAAGCTGAAGAAAGCTGGTCAGAAATCTCATCACTTCCACTGCTGACCTGTTCCCCATCTGCGCCCTGCACACCTGTCGACCAAAAAAAAAGAAAAAAGTTAGGAACAGAAATCAGTGTTCGCATCAGGGTGAAAACAGACGGCGCATCTCTAGTAACAGTTGGTAAACAAATCTGTGGTGCCCATGCAAATTATTCTTTTTTATTAACTCGCCGACGGGGTCTGAGTCACGCTGAGGACAGTTACAGCCACATCCTGGAACGAGAGGGTAAATCCAACAGTAAATCTTGCTCGGGGAGCCAATCGGTGTCAGATTTGGATGACAGACAATGTATGAGCAAACCGGATTTTAGGACTAAGACAAGAGGGTGGGGTGAGGTGTAGCCTTGAAGGGAGAAAAGGGGAAATGAAGGGGCAAGCGAGCACACCTGAGTTCCACTTCCTCTTTCTCTGTTGCGTGCGTTGATTTTGCATGATTTTGTAAATCAGAAAACTGTTTGTCCACCATTCAGGCAACAGTGCACTAACAGTAATGTCTGATTATGAAAATCAAACTGGTTTTAGAAGCTACTGCTCCAGTCTAATGCCTTACTTAACTGCATACACTAAAAGTGTGGAGACACACCTCATTATTTCAATACAGCTGGATATACAGTACATTCCATCCCAAAAATAGAATAAATATAGTAACACTGTAAAACAATGTTTTTAATATACTTTAAAATGTCATTTATTCCTGAGATGGAAAAGCTATCCCTGAAATTTATTTTTTATTTTTTTATTTTTATTAAGAATATATATATTTATATATTTTTTATATATATATATATATATATATAAATACAAACATACAATACAAACAAATACATGTATATATTTAAGAAAAATATTATTTTTATATATTAAACATATGTAGACATTATATAAAATGTAAATGTATAAATACATGTATATATATTTTTGAATATACGCTGTATGTGTGTGTATTTATAAATATATAATACATATACACAGTACACGCACATATATTATGTAAACAAACTTTTATTTTGGATGCACTGTGTATATGTCTATGCAAAATATTTTTTGTGAGTCATTTTGAATAATTCACATGGCTTCTATAAAGGGGCCATGAACAGCCTCTTTCTAATTGTGTACAGTCCTCTTATAACATATTTAAGCTTATAGGATGTTTTTATAGAACAATAACACAAAGTGAATTTTGTTTTCTGTTTATGAGCCCTTTAACAGTCATTTGTTCATGTGGAACGTTCGTTTTTTACCCACCAGGAGCAATACGTTTTCTTTTGATTTGATCAAATAAAATTAAGATCCAGGCAGCAAACTTCCAGTCACAAATAGTGCTATTGCGTTTCACTGGACAGCTATTGACCAATCAGAAGTCAGGATCATCTGTTTTTAAGTTTACATTTTACCTACAGTAAACATTTGCTGGCTTCTTTACCTTCGCTAATTAACTTATGCTTTTAAAAAACGTCTAAAATTGAATTTTAAAAAAATTATTATTATTATTTTGTGAAGGAATTTATCCATAAGCAGCAAAAACATCTGTCTACAAAACGTTTTACGCATGTATCTTCACATCAAGTGGTTTTTCAGATCCCGAGAAACAAATTCAGTTAAGTGCGTCTGAAGTTAGATTTTGATCTTTTAATATATTCCAACGAATCATACACACCATATGTTATAAACTCACTCCGCTTTGGCAGCTGTTATGTATTTGTCAAAACAGTTGATTTAGAATTAATTGTGAGGAACAATACAGAGATGTGCTTTCAGATATATGGACAGGCCATCATCATAAAAAAAAAAGCTTCAAGTGGGTCTGCTGCCAAAAGCTGTTAAAGCCTGCAGGCAAAAAGAGAAATTTGACCTTTAGTTTACATCGGTCCCCATAATAACGACAACACATGCCCTAAACCAATGCTTCAGCACAATACGACACCAACACCACACAAATTCAGATACATCATATATACGAACTAAAAATTCAGAGAGGTCAGAACATCTTTCAAGATTACAAAAGAAGAGAGCGGTAGAGGGAAAGGGAGAAAACAGAGAGATTTGCTTAACAAATGAGCAGATATGCAAAACACTTTGACTGCGCTTGCCTGAGGCAAAGTAGCAGGCGACTGTGTGAGCCAAAGCAGAGACCTTATCACAGAAAGGACTATCAAAAACGAAAATGATCACATTAGAAAGACTTGAGACTTGAAATGTGCTTTTACATACGCTTTTTGTGCATTTTTAGCAACGCATCTGTTTCAAAAAGCAAAAAAAAGCTCCTAAACAGCACTACAAAACGCTCTGAACGCTCTGTAAAAGTATACATCAAGCGAGCACAGAAATCAAATCGTGCAGAGCAACGTGTTTGCTTTAAAACATGTTTGGTTGAGTCTCCCAACTTGTTACAGAAGCAAAAAATAATATTGATTTTGAGTCTTTCTACAGTATATGTAAATCATGTGTTTGAGCATAAGAGTATATTTACAAGAGCTATTTTTTTTTGCTTGCACAAAATTTATTTCTTACGAGACCTCAGTCCACATATTTAAAAGTGCAACTGCCGTGTCTCAAACAAAGGGCCTGTCAGTGAGTTTTATGGGCTTGGAAATGAGGAGAAGACGCAGATAGACAGCTGGCACGTCACACCAAGAGCAGAGCAATGACACAGCGAGGCCCGAACCACACTGATTAGAGTGGGACGCCTGATAAGGGGCAATCATTATTTAAATCCACTTAGAGGACTGTGCATGTGCCCACAGAGCTAAGAAACTAAAGATATGAGAACTAAATGAAGTATATTATTTACATATATATATATATAATGGAATTTTAACAAATTGCATGTTATTTTTTTATTTAGCACTGTCCTGAGCAAGATACGTAAAAAAGTAAAACATTTAGTCTTGCTTTAGTCCACAAGACTAACATTTTTGACTAAAGACTAAAAAAACAGGTCAAATAAATGTTTTTAAAAAACATTCAAAAGATTTCTCCTTCAGGAGCGTCAGTGAATGTTTGAACCTTTTTAAATAGTTGCGCTTGGGTCCCTCAACTGTCCTCAGTGTGAAAAGACAGATCTCAGAATCATACAGTCACTGTTGGAAAGGGTTCAAATATGCAAAAGATGCTGTAAAACTGAAGAATCTGGAGGATATGGAGGATGAACAAGCAAGCGACTCAAAAAACTGTTGCAGATTATCCAGGTAACTACACACAGTATTAAGATATTTTAATCATTTTAGCCATTAAATGTAAACATCTTTTATGCAGAATATCTTTCTAAGGACAGTACCAAATAAAAAATAATGTGCATTTTGTATGATCTCACTAATTTTGCTAAAATGACTCACATTTTCACAGATTCTGCAAGGGATTCACATTATTATTATTATTATTATATTAAAGCATAGAAACAAACTAATTCATAAATATACAAACTGCATTTCACAACAAAACATCTCACATTCATTTAATTAATTAAAATATTAATAAATTTTTTATTATATAAAGACTTTTGCTTTTTGGAGGAACCGTGAATCCGAATACAATAAAATATTAACAAGATTACAAATCAATATTAAATATATATTTACATTTACAATCTCCATTCTATTTGTACTTTATCTACTTGTTTACTTTTTATTTATTATAAAAACACCACCCCTACAGACCCCCCCAGGGTTTTCTATTCTTTTGACTTCAATTCAACCTACTTGGTTTCTTTTCATTAATTATAAAAATATGTAATTAATAATTCCAAAATATCAAAATCCTTTTACGAACAGCTTTTTAAATGTATTTCTGAATAAATAATATATAGAAAAAAAGCATCCCAACACAAATCACTACATTTGCACATTACAATTTTTTTTTTTTTAAACAACATACAGTTCGACACAAAAGTTCCCTCATAAGATTAAGGGAGTATATCTGTCTTACTGTGTGCACACAGGAAACGTGCATCGGGTCACATGCAGTAATGGCAAACTAGTGATACCGAGTGATTGACAGATACCAGACATGAAGGGTGAGTGAGTTTGAACAAGTTTGGTGACCGGCCAAGAGCAAAACTGACTCAGACACAACAAGGATTAACAAACTGGCCTGCAAGCAAACACAAACAACACGTCTGAAGTTAGCAAACATGGAAATGAAGTGGGAGAGGAGGAACAGAAGTGCTGGTGAAATCTGAAGGGAGCAGGCCTCTCGGAGCAGGCAGGGCCGTGATGGGAGCGGTATAGTCTTATCTGACCCCATCCACCCTGTAACGGTCAGAGCTTTCAAGGTCTGCTGAGGGAGGAGTGGCAGCCGGAGGAGACAGATAGAACTGAGGACACGAGTAATCAGAGACAAACAGATGACATGACACTCTCCTTCTCACTCTCTCCCATAACAGCTCTATGACAGAATGTCAGTCTGTAGTTAAACTCAGTCCATCCCTACTGTTCCTCAAAGCTCGGAGTCTCATATTATGAACAGGAAACAGAGCTTGTTATCGGACCACTGGAGGACCATGTGGCCTCTGCACAAGCAAAGGACTAGACATAAAGCACCAAAAATAAATCTACTACTCCGCTCTCAAAGGAAGCTGCCATGTTTCCTGATCTCATCATGGCATATTGATGTAAATAAGAAAGGCTCTCTGTAAAGAAATACAGAGAAGAGACACGTAAATGGGAAACTAATTCAAATCCTTGTTATATCAGTATCGGTTTTCATGCTTTTGCAGCGTTACAGGACACATTCAGTAAAATTCTGTAGTGTTTGGAATAGTCGTGTGATTTGAAAACGTGTTTTTCACTTCATCTATACCGAATAGTTCTATTTAGAATGTCAGCATCGATGAAAAAAACACGTCATAGACTTTAAAGAAAACTTCACTGAGGTAAATATGACTAGAAACATACAATAAAGGGTAAAAAAGAGGAAGTACTGGAGAAAAGGGAGAGAATTTGCCGAATTGACGGCATTGTTGTCGAGACGTACGCGTTTCTCTATATTGTATGCAAAAACCAGGACGTCAAATGAGTAACGTTGGATTGAGATATGTCCAGATTAACTCTCTGTCTCTCGTCTGCTATTGGCAGATTGTTATTTCTCAAGACAAGTATTTCAGCCGCCTATTCAGCGTGATTTCTCCTCCCCAACAAATTATGATTAAATTATAATATATCATACATTAAAATCAAATAAATAAAACGAATGAATAACACGGAGCACGAGCAAAGACGTGCTGCCCCCAAGTGGACACATAGATGCATTACAGCGTTTCAAAACATGTTCGTCAATAAACGTGGACAAAAAAGTAAAATAAAGAATAAAAAAACCACACAGTACAAAATCCTACTGTGCTATACAATCAATAGTAAAAAAAAACACACCATGAAACAGCAGGTATTCATATACAGGAGGTTTTATTCAACATTTTGTGTATAAACATAGGCAGCAAATGCCTTTTCAAACGTTTCGGTCTGCAGAATTCATTATCTATTTGTACAGTCCTATAACCAGAACATTAAGATATTAGGAAGAATAAATAGTGACAAAAACCTTAAGAGGAAAAGGGGAGGGCATCCACAGCCTGTCCCAGTGGCTGTCCAGCATGTCTTCATGTGTTTAAAGGCAAGGTTTTAACATAAATCATCATAACATTGTAATGGACGACACAGACGCTTTCATGACCAATCAATTCAAAACTGTATTTCTTTCTGAATACAAATAAAACTGGAGATTATAACGTCTAATGCAAGTTTTGTCTGTAGACGTCTCTCACCGCGTGTGATATAATCTCATTACGTTTAAAAGAAATTTCATCACATTAGTCTTTAAACCATGTGCAGTGCAAACGAAATCGCTTCTCAAACATCATGCGCTGTATCACTCTCATTGAACCGGAGCATGTATCCAATATTCCTAACCCCGGTAACATTCAACCATCTATAAAAAAAGCACATTAAATAAGCAATTAACACAATGGGAATGCTTTGAATCACCTAATGCCTTCTGATAGCAATAGATCACAGTTTCATATTAGGAAAAAAAAGACACAAAAGCAGGGCATATCTTTAGAAGAAACCCACATGTGATGCTGACTTCAGTTCGGACAGGTGCAAGATACAGGAAATGTACAAGCAAGAAAGAGGACACAGAAGATGAAAAGTCTCAGACGCACCTTTACAGAAGGATGGCGGGTTAACACAAATTTCCTTTTTAATTGCTGCACCCCTTTTTGTACGCATGATAAAGTCTTCTACAGTAGCCAGAGTTTGGTTTAACGTTACAACTCAAACGCACAACGCGTATAAAACTTAAAAAAAACATAAAAAAAACATGCCTGCATGTTAAATAAAGTAACTAAAGCACCTTTAACTGAAATAATAAACTTAAGAGCATTCATTTTTACTGATATAATTAACAAAATTGCTAAAGAGACCTGTACTGTTCCTGTACTGCATCAATTATTAACCCTTCCTTCATTAAACAGTCTGACAGGATTCAAGGATAACAGATTGTGCTATATACAGCGTTGTTGTTTTTTAACCTTTATTTCTTACGATGAGACAGAGAGGCACTGCTGTATGGTTCTCAGCGAGACATAAACCACAGTGTGCTGTGAAACTAGAGAGAGATAGAAAGAGATGGGAAAGACAGGACACAGTTAAAAAACCTCTCCGTTTGGTCATCTCTCAACACTAGATATACGGCAGGGGAGATGCTAATGTCGTGTGCTATCCTCTGAGCATTTCCACGGATTCAAAAAGACAGGAAAATGAAGAGGACGTGTGAGGAATCTACAGTACTTCATAACACGGATAAGTTAGTGATAAACGTAGATGCATTGTGAAAAGACACTGCTGTTGATATCTGTCTCCAAATAAATAATCATTCTTCTATTCGTATTACATTAAAAAAAAATCAGAGTGACGAAAAATATATTGACCCTTTTGGTAATGTATCTTCTCTCCCAAAATCTCTGCAAAAGCAAAATGAAACGTGTATTATGTGTAATACTCATGAATATTGCTCGATAGAGAGGTATGGGCCAAAAAAAGAAGAATATTTTTTCTAAACATTTTTATGTTTGTTTCTCGATGTTAACTTAGAATCACATCAACACTGACAACTGAACCAAACACCATCTTCTACACAGAAATCCTACTAAATTAAGCTCTTGTAATGATTGACGTACACTAATAGAAGCTATTCATTTGACTTTTAAGAGTCTGCAATAAGAACTACGTTGAACTGCCATGTAATTATCTATTGTATAAAAGGATCCAAAATCTGGAATGGTTTGGAGCTGGATACTGAATTGTAGCAGCACAGAAAGAGCATCAGTGACCAGAGGGGACAGGTGAAATGAGGACAAACACAAAAAAGCCAGAAGAGACAGAGTTCACTGTCACCAGCTGACATGCTTGGCCCATGTACAGGACGCGAGAGCACGCTCAGGGTCCGAGTCACAAAATGAAGAGCCAAGGTGCTGAACGGACACTGATGTTCAGAGGAAAATAGGCGGAGGGTTCAGTAAAATTCAAGATGTGCTCCGAGCAAGTCCGGTTCTTTAACGTTTAAAAAGAGCTGCGGCGCACCCTAGTGACGCCAGCTAGAAAATGTGAGAAAGGCGAAGCACTCCTGCTTTTGCCCAGGAGGAGATGCTCTTGTGCATTCCAGTGTCCTGTTATACCCAGTGGGTGGACATGCTCGCTTGATCCCTCTCCCACCGATTTGAGAATAAAGATTCCTTTAGACCTCTGTGGAAAACAGTATGCTCTGTCTCTTACTGTCTGGCGTCGGGATGGTCTCCAGCTGAAGGAAATACAGCAAAACTTGCACCTAGAGAAGCAAAGGAGACAGAATTATGCACATATCAGGAGACGCGTAACGGATAAAACATAAGTGCATCACTTTAAATTTGTTTTCCATTGTTTTTACAAATACGGTTACATTTAAGTGATTTTCAGTGGTGCTTGGTTTTAAGTCCACTGTAAATAGTCAGTTAATCGTGGTTTTATTGTGTACCTGTGACATGACTTCCAGTGACCAGCTGTCCCCCATCGTGATAGGCTGCGTGGGGTTAGTGGGGATTTTGCTGTCCTTCTCAGCAGGTCGTAGCAGGGTCGGGCCAAATACGGTGGCCAGATTGTGAAGAGACATCTTGTTTACACTCTCCTTTTCCGCAACCCTAGAAACAAATAGAGAAAGAACAGGAAATCAAGGTGATGTGTATGAATGCATCCATTTTGCTATTACAAAACTTAAAATAATTACAATAACATTTCTCTCCCTCTATTTTTATTTTATTTTAATAAATAATAATAATAATAATATATGATATAATAAAAAGGCTGGCACTTGTAGTGAACGAACAAATAAATAGAGTAATTAAATACATTTTAAAAATCAGGAATTTGAGTGGTAATGTTTTAAGCTATAAAATATTTTGTTTTTACTTGAAATGGGGGTGAAAACTGAAATGATGGTAAGATTCACACAACTATATTTTTTGATCTTGATGCCAGCAGTAACTGTGACCCTATGCCTCTTAGAACACTGTCAAAGTCATCAGAATCTTGTCTACCTCTTGAGATGATCCAGCAGGAAGAGGAAGGTGACCAGGTTGGTCTCTGGTAGAGACAGCAGGAGGTTCAGCATGCAGCTCTCCTTAGCTACGCTGTCTGAAAGAGCTGCAGAGAAATGAGGATGTAATTAAAATAGCTGTATCTTCACAAAGCCAAGCCTACTCAATACTTAGCAATGTGTTTTCCAAGCAAAAACAATTGACGCACCAATGCCTCCTGCAAAGTTGGGGTAGAGCTCATCAGTGAACAGGGGCTCAGGGAGCTCCCTGAAGTACAGCTTGAGCGTTCCGGCAATGGCGTTCACATCCATCTCACTCATCATTACTGACACGTCTTTATTATCTGTTACAGAGAAGAGACAAAGAGAGAAATCAGCAACTTAACTGGCTGACAAGATGTGTCTGATTTAACTGATATAAATTTTTTTTTTTTTTAAATAAAATCAAGTTTGTTGGACACTCACTGGTGTCAAAGGCCGTCTTCAGTGCCTGGATGTCAGTGGCCACTCCTGAGACACGGTAGATGCCCACTTCCTCCATACCTCTTCTCTCAATTTCCTCTAGACACTGTCTGACGATGTAGGGCACTTTAGAGCGTTCCCGTCTAAGACAAGAATACCAGTGTCACAAAACAAGCCATTCATGATTTAATGAACAAGCAAAATTAGAATATACAAACATTTATCCTTATAAAGCATTTCCTTTTGATCTTAAAGCTACCATTACTATTTGTGTTTACATATATGAAAAATATTAGACTGCTGATATCGTTAAATGCATAACGCTACCATTATGCTCACCATAGTTGCATTTATTTGATGAAAAATATAGTAAAAACAGCAATATGGTGAAATATTAATTAATATTAAAGTAACTAATTTATTTATATTTTTAAATGTTGTTTATTTCTATATTACTCCAGCCTTCAGAAATCATTTTAATCTTCCGTTTAGGTGCTCAAGAAACATTTCTGATTTATCAATCCAGAAGATAGCTGTGCTGCTTAATATTTTTGTGGAAACCAAGATGCATTTTTTTTAGAAATCCTTGATAAATATTAAGTTTAATATAATAAAAAGAAAACTTTTTAAACATAAATCTCTTTTCTGTCATTTTTTAACATTAATTCAATCCATCTTTCTTGAATACAAGTATGAATTCATTTAAAAAATAAATGAACAATAACGTATATGCAAATGAGATTGGACTTAGTATGGCTTAGATTTGTTTAACTGTCTGTTTCTCAAATAAAGCGATCATGCAGCTTCAGACAAGTTGGACATTGACAGCCTATGTTCACTGCACATTTTCATTGTATGAAAACGAGGTTAAGCTGAATAAATGCCTTCACATATACATTAATCAGTGATAGGTGCTGCTAATGTAGCGACCTTTGATGCACATGTTTAGGTCTGAGCATCTGCACTGCTGTTGTCATGTTGTCTTTATTGCATTAATTGGTTCTGCCCTTAAACCCATTAGGAAGCTCATTACAAGCAATCCTCATTACTGTCAATCAAATCCGACCACAAACACTGCACAGAAAGGACATCA
This sequence comes from Enteromius paludinosus, assembly GCA_032361165.1. Taxonomy (NCBI): domain Eukaryota; kingdom Metazoa; phylum Chordata; class Actinopteri; order Cypriniformes; family Cyprinidae; genus Enteromius; species Enteromius paludinosus. Next base: position 1,076,441 of record JAUMHQ010000033.1, on the reverse strand, counting down.
TTCTATGAAGCCTATAATTTTCTACACTAAATATTCTACTAAATTTTCTTTGACACAATGAAAGCCTGAAAAAGCAGCATCAAAACAAGTTTGCTTTAAACTATTTTAATTCCAACTTATATTCTAGTGCATGTGTGTTCAGACTAAAAATGCATGCTGACTCACTTTGTCACAGTGGAGATATTTACTCCAAATACACCCATGGGCTTCCGTGAGGGCATTCTCTTCAGGCTGAACTCCCGGCTGGTGAACTTCATGGAAATCTTCACCTCAATCTTCAGAAAAAGGTGAACAATCAGTAATTAGTGTGTTGCATGGTAGGATTGCAGCAGAGGAGCAGATGTGAATACACTTACCCCATTCATAGGGATGACTGTTCTTTGCCAGTCTTTACCTTGAAGCATCTGAGGATCCAACTGGATTAAAAAAAACAGAAAAAAGAACCATAAAATACATTGGGATTTTCAAACCCAGACACAGAACATTTGTTTTTTCTGAGATCTAGAGGGCTTTTGGATTGGCTACACATGAGTTATAAACACCACACAAGGCTTGAGGTGATTTTTCATTTTTCATTCCGCCACCTCTCCTTATACAGCAGTTTTGAACACCACCAGACAATTTCTTTAACCCCTCTAAGCAAACGTGCGGCCATCTGGAGTGGGGCAAGTTCAGCATGTTCCTTTCTCTCATCCAGGCCTAATCTCCATATGGTCTCGTGTAAGGCCTGATCCTGCTCTGCTATCTAATCTCATCATCTCAGTCATTACAACCTGTCTGTCAACGGGGCAGGGAGAGGAAAAAAAGTGAAAACTGGGGCTTTGGCCACACACCAATGCCAGCTTAGGTCATCAGAGCTCCACTTACATAGGAAAACCCCCAACACACACAAAATATTTTTTAGTGCTGTCAAACGATTAACAATGATTAATCACATCCTAAAGAAGTTTTTGTGTACATAACATATGTGTGTGTATCGAGTATATTTATTATGTATCTGAAAATATTTACATATATATAAATATATATATATATATATTTAGATTTATATATTTTATATTAGATATTATAAAACACATTATACTACTTTTATTTTGGATGCGATTAATCATTTGACAGCACTAATACTTTTATATGCAAGTAGAATACTGACATGAGTGGCAAGCATCATAAATAATACTTATAATATGTAAATATGATATAAAAATAAAGAGAAATGCATGTCACACTGCATTACACAGCTGTCACTACTGAACCATTTGTTCCTTAATTTACCTTTCTTCTGTGCAAGACATTTTGTACACGGCCCCATAACCTTGTTGCTTTGCCTTCTAGAGCATTTTGCGTGGAAATGTCTATGGGCACAGCCTCTACCAGCCCCACATCACAGACCTCGACGAGTGGAGAGCAGCTCCTGTTCTCCTCATTCAGTCCTGCCACCTCATCTTCACTCATCTCCTTCCTATACAGCATATGACCTGAGCAGAGATCTTTGGCTGGAATCGGAACTCCCTTAGGATGTGGTGTGATATGGATCTTGTAGATCCGTAGGCTTACATAGCATTCTCAAAAAGATCCATGGCTGCTCCAGATGTCTTCCATTCAAATAATTCAAAGGGTTTTCCGTATCAGATGAAGTGTTTTAGTAGCTCTTTTAGTAGGTCTGGTGCAAGCAACAGAGATCCAATTACTCTGTGCACTGCAAATGTTGACACTGATGATTCATCCAGATTCTCTACGAGTCACAAAATCTGTTGCTATTTCCTTCTTTACCGTGTCAACGCTATTTTCTTTTGTGAATCTGTATAACTTTCTCTTTCCGCACCTCCAGCTCGTAATAGATGATCCCTTGATTTACCTCAGTCTGAGTAAGCTGCCCTGCCCTAACCCGAACACCCATCTACAGCCACAAATGTCCAGTGCACCAATCAGAGAATCTCTTAAAAGGTTTAATCTGCTGTCATGCACTACTGTTATTTAAAAAAGGCTGAAATATAAATTAATTATTCATTTTTCATTATTTAAACATAGGTTAATTTTAGCATTAGACCCCGAAATTAATAAATGATAAACATTAAACATGAAAAAAAGGTACGTTTTTGTTTAGAACAAGCAAAATAATCTACAAATAGGGTAAGTGTGTACCACATTATTTTGCTTGTTTCAAGTAAAAACTAACTTATTTATTACTTGTTTTTTCTGAAAACAAGGTTAGAATTTTTACTTGTCTAGAAAATCCTTCTTGATTTAAGAATGTAGATATTTTGGCAAAAAAAAAAAAAAAAGAAGCAAATTACGACCCCTAAAATTCTAAAATGAAAATATAAAACAAAATTCACAAATAAATTAAAAACATTAAAAAAAAAAAAACCTTAATTGACTATAAACTTAAAAATTTTAATTAACTGAAAATGTAAAGAATGAATTAAAAATGTAAACATTTTCATTTTATGTCTTTAAAAGTACCTATTATATTTCTAGCGGCACAAATCTATAAAGCAGTCCAGCGCACTGCAAAGGGCTCTTGGGTATAAGGAGAACTAGAAATCACACCAAAGCAATAAATCAACAAAGTAGGAAGAAAATTATTTGATTTACAAAAGAAAGATGATTCCAACAAAAATGCATTTTATTACTTTTCTTCAGCAGAGTTTCTCAAAGTCACATCTGGCTGATGGGGGGCTACAGAGGGATCATATCACAGGCCCCTAATCCCTCCCCCTCCCCCCATGACACACCAGCCGACGCTTTGAAACCAAAAGCATCCAAACCTAGAATTTACAAGCAATCATTTGTAAGGCAAGAGAATTTTGCGCTGTTTGTATGACCCTGCAAACCTCTCTGGGGAGTGGACTGATAGGTCAGCTAATCTGACGTTGTTTTGAGTGTGACATTTTCAGACAGGACACATGAATTATGGATGATTTGATGCCTAAAAAGCCAGGGCAGAGTGAATAACACCCTACCTATTAAAAAGCAGATTAAATGTCTGGAGTATAAAGGCCAGTCCCCATCTGGGGCCATGTCTCTCATGAGAGCAGATATAACTTTGACCGGACTTACTGAGGGCCCAGATGGAGAATGACACTTAGCTCACAATAGCTCATGTGAGAGCCAAGCAAATTTATGCTCACAACCTGTTAACCTGTAAGGATTTGTAAAAACGACTGGGTTGTGTGAAGTCTGGTATTAATAGCCTAGTTTAAAGTCAAGTGAACACGGTAACAACCAATGTCGTTATTGTTAACTAAAACTATAATAAACTAAATTTTGCTTATTGCAGTAAGGCTGAAATAAAATGTAAATACTAGATGAAAAACTTAAATGAAAATCATAAATGTTGACTTTATTCAAATTAAAGTTTAAGGTAAAGTACTATAATTACTAAAGCTAAATCTAAACAGAAATATAAGAAAAATTAATAAAGGTGGCTAGTACACAAACTAAAATTACAATGAACTATAAAAAAGCCATTTCAGAAAATGCATAGTAAAACCCAAAATAATAAGACAACAAAATGTGTTGCAGTGTTTGACAGTTAAGATCATACCGGGATTTGCCCTTTGCCCATAATTCTGTCCGTGCTTTCTCCATCCTCCTTGTTCATCTTTGCTTTGTTGTAGCTTTTCTCGTAACACAGTAGACGTAACGTCTGGGAGCCCTCCAACTCGATCTCAAACTCCTGAGACAGAAACAATACAGAAGAAACTACATTAGCAATAAGTAAATAGATAAAACGAATATTAATACCAACCACATTCTTGTTACCAATAAAACAGAGAATGCCCAGAAAAAACTTCGGAATATGCTTTATAAAACTGTCTAAGACTACTTTTGTTCAGACTTAGCACCTGCCATGCCTCATTTCCTCATTTTCTCCCCTTTACTTTTGGGTATGGTAATTGCTCTTAATTAAAATGTGATATAATTTGTCCAGAAGGTCTTCATATTCCACATGGCCTCGCTTCTGCTGCTCTTAATTAAGATTTAATGCCTCAAGAGTATTTCAGCAGGCAGGTCTTTTAGTATTTATGGTGTATAGACAGGGATGGGCATGTGGGTTTACCTCATTCCACTTGGGTTCTGTGGTGTATCTGTACACTCTTGTTTTGGCTTTATTCACAAAGATGCCGAAGGAGTCCACCTCTAATGTGCAATACAGATCTAAAGAGAAAAAGTGGTAAGAGGATCTGTAAGAAACTGACTCTTTAAAGGATGTTAGGACAGGCTAAGCCAATGTGTACATGACCTTTGATGAGTATAGAGAGGAAGGAAAGAGACACATACTTAAGCTCTGTTTAAGTCCAGAGGCAGAATGGACAATTACATTCAAGAATCCGTACAATCCAGTAGATTCATCCTCTGTTAGCGAAGAAAAAAGTTTAAAACATGGCTAGAATTATGTATATTGCAATACAATACAATAGAATCGCAATTAAAATAATACATTTTATTGAATTGTTATGAATAAAACATCACATTATGAAAATAATTTTTTGTAAGATGTGGAAAAATATTATCCATTTAATTTTGTAAACATTTCATATGATCAATTTTGCAACTTTCTTACCATCTTTATTGACTGTAAGGGGTAATTGATGGACTGTCTGGAGTTTGACACATGAATTGGTGAGCATCTGAAGCTCCATGGACGTCAGGCTGAAAGTCTTAAAGCCTGGAAAATAAGCAAGCATTCAAATGAAAAGTGAAAACACTACCACCTGATCTACTGCTGATTTCAGTGACAATGACACTTACATTTCTTTTGCTGTTCTCGGATCACTTCCTTCCACTCGGCACGCTCATAGTCTGATGAGATCAGAAACACGTAGCTCTGAAATGCATAACCGACATGGACTGTGAGCATGAGCAGGAATGTTGAAGAGTGTGGGGATGAACATCAGATACGACTGAAAGGCTGTGAATCACTGGCGCTTACCTTGCCATTGCGGTTGTGTACTCTGAGGGGCATGTTAGGAGAGTTCAGCAGCAGTAGAGATTCCTGTTCTGACAGCTTCTTTTTCAGCCTATCCATGACCTTTGACCCTTTGTTGGCCCTCTGTTGAGGCAAGAAGTAAAAGGTAATCTCAAAATCTTGTGAACTTCTGAATGCATGCATGTTGCCCAAAAAATGATGTCCAGGTCAGAAGGTTATTAGAGACAGCAAGCAAAAATAAACTTTTTTGTTTAAAATGTAGGATCAGTAAGATTTTTCAATGTATTTAAAAGGCTGAATTTATTTGATGTAAAAAAAAACAAAAAACAAAAAAACAATTACACTGCAAATAATTATTGAAAGTTTTAACTATATACAGTATATACATATATATATATATATATATATATTAGGGTGGGCATATATAAATTTTTTTAATCTAGATTAATTTTGAAATTACTGGAGGGACTAGTTTTACAGGGGGTCGTTAGAGAATGTTTTATTTCACAGACGTACTTGGTGATTTTAATCCCATCCGAATCTGCCATGTCTGTGTTTTTCTCTCACAACCTCTGTGATAATTCTAGAGTCCGTATGCAATGTCTGTGATATTATTTTTCACAACGCATTTCCTTGTGTGTTTTGGCCAACGCGATATGCCGTAGATGCTCTTACCACACGCATGTCTAAAATATTTTGATATATAAAACAAATAAATAAATACAAGTAAAGAGTCAGATCACGTAAACTATTAAGAGCAGGAGCATCGTGCGCAAATTGTGTGTTCATTCTGGCAGCGTTTCTCACTTGCAGCTGAACCGCGGCTTGTACTGCAGTAAGCTATAGACAAGCTTCTTATTCCTATCGTATTTTCCAGCGTTCTTCTCCCAACACTGTGTGCCACGTGCTTTGATTTATGTCATTGCCAGCGTACTTTGTTATGCAACTGCCTATATTATTCTATATACTTCAGCTCTGCTCTTTCTACACGTTGCCACACCGCCCCGCCCCTGCGTGCTGTGTGAAAGCACTCATCCGTTAACATAGGCGCTGAAAAAATAAGGGCTGCTTATGCGTGCAGTGTGAAACTGGCGAAAGTCATCATATCTTGCGTAGTATAGACCCAGCTCCCAACCCAACTTTATAAATAGATTTACGGCGATATTTTTTTATCGCGCTATAAGAGTCTCGCGTTAACGCAGCACGTTAACGGCCCACCATTAACATATATATATATACACGTGGGGCAAAAGTATTTAGTCAGCCATCAATTGTGCAAGTTCTCCACAATTTGAGAGAGGCCTGTATTTTTCATCATCTTTTTAAGTGGGTGAACTTGCACAGTTGGTGGCTGACTAAATACTTTTTTGCCCCACTGTATATATATATATATATATATATGTGTGTGTGTGTGTGTGTGTGTTTTTCTTCTTCTTCTTTTTTATGTCTTAAAATCTAATTTATTCTTGTGATAGCAAAGCCGAATTTTTAGCACAATCCTTCTTATTTCATTATTTATTATGCATTTTATCATCACCATGAAAAGTGGACAAAAATGCTCTGTACCCTCTCTCTCTGAATCTCACTCCTTAGGGACGAGATTTTGATCTTAATGGCATCCAGCTCCTCATCAGGGGCTTGTGGGATAGGCAGGGGCTCAGACTCTTCTGCAGTTTGGAAGGTGAGGTCTGAGAGAGGAATGTACCACTTGGAGTCATACTGCTGGCTTTTCCTGCAGACAGAGAGCACATGAGGGAAATGGGGTGATGGTCAAAATAATTTAATATCCAGGCAAAAATACATCCTGAAATCTGATTACAGAGCACTGATGTTGGTGCAGAGTGGGCCCACAGGTCTGAAGAACCAGGATGTTAGGCTCAGGTTGTCAAAATAATACAAGTGTATCTGACTCAACAATACTTATATGGTAAATGAGAGTTGAAGTGGTCCAATTTTAAAAATAGAAAGAGAGTGAGATGACAGAGCATACAGAATTAAGGACAGATAGAAACGAAAGGGGAAGATGGGAGAGAGAAAACAGAGATTTTCTTTACCCTCCAATCTGCTTCTTCATTTTGGCACAGAGCAGGAGGTCAGTGAAGAGAAAAACATGACGTAGTTTTCGAGCCCCTTCCACAAGCTCCACTATGAAGCTGTCCTTCAGCAGCTGACGGTTCTGTCATACACAAAAACACTGCAGGTAAATCTCAATTCTCTCTATATACACACACAACTTTAAAAGTAAAAGCTCGGGGTTGGAATTATAAAAATAATAATTTGTTTTTAAATGTAATTCATTCCTGTGACCGCACGGTTGAATTATCAGCCTTTCCAGGTCTTCAGTTTCACATGATCCTTCAAAACCATTCTAACATGTTATTTTTTTTGCTCAAGAAATATTTCTTGTTATCAGAGTAGAAAACAGGGCTGCTTAATATTTTTTAGTGTTCCTACTTTTTGCATATTCCTTGATGAATACAAGGATAAAAAACATGTAAACTAACCATGTAACAATGTAAAGTAGTTTTTTTGCAGTTAAATATTTGCTGAATAAAATTATACATTTTAAACATTTACACACACACACAAAGTCTAAAACGCAATGTAATGCTACAGTAATGCTGTCAAAAATAACTGAACAATTTTTTATGAGAAGCACCACTAGGGGGCAGTCCCACTCTATTTCCAAAACCATGGCGTCAACTCTAAGAAAAGAGCAGTGAGCTGGTGTTGATGAGTCTTCTTTGTGTTTATGAAAAGAGAAAATTGGGAGGACATTTTGAAACAGGTAAGTCTCGTCCGGAGATCATATGCTAAATGATAGTCCCGCGAGCCTAAGCAGCGTTTAATGTGTGAAAACCCACACATATGCGCATAACACAGCCCCCGGCCACATGTCACGCATCAGTGCTCCCACAGCAACACGTCACCTCTGCAGTGGGGAAACAAAAGATGATATCACAAGCATCTCATCCAATGAGACTCTCTAACCTGGCTCCTCTCACCTCTACATTCAAAGACAACTCATGTTTGATGCAACAACATCACTGCCGTTGACTCACCTAAAAAATGTACCCCTGGACGCTTGAGTGAATTTCCCAGCATTGTGTGTGTGTGTGTGCTGTCTGCAGCTGAGGACACAGAAGAGATGGAAGAGTCACCGCATACTCATTCCAAAACTCCCAGCATGCCAGCCATGTTGTGCGTCATTGCATTTCCAGAACCAAGTGTAATGGCTTGATTTCAGCTTATGGCACAGCCAAAAATGAGATTCTTATTCCACATGGCACTATTTTCTGCATACAGAAGTGCAGTGCCATAGAAAAAAAGAGCCTCTTTTCACATCTCTACCAAGAGGAAGAGCAATTACATCATTTAGTCAACGCAAACAGTTCAATCAGAGGTTAACGGAGCCTATTTCTCTTTAGCTTAGCTGTTTTGGCAGTAATTAATGTGTGGGGTCTTGTGTAAGTAGATTGTTACTGTCTTAAAACGGGAGAGATGAATCCAGTAGTGAATGCAAGAGACTCAAAGAGCTGTTTGTGCTCAAAAGATCGCACTCAGCAATCCTGAAATGGGATCCTGGGAAACACAATGTTCCCAAATGCTCCCACACCACCAAGATTATATTGGTCCTGTTTCAAAGGGAAATCATGGAGGAAGAGGTTATCTAAAACATGTTGGCTGAACTCTTCATAAGAAGATGGATTATTTTTCAAAAGAAGAAAAAGAAGGGAGGGTGGCATGTTTACAGAAAACAATAGTGTCTAGTGACATTACTGTGAGTGAAGGAACTTTTCGCAGATCTCACTTTGCCACAAGCTATTAATCAAAGGGAAGATGAGGCACTCCATACATATTTAAGATTCTTGTCCCACTGCTAATTCAAGCAGCCTCCAGGGGTTGGTTTAAACAGCAGAGAGCTTTATTCTATGGATTTTCTGTGCTCATATATTTTTATATAATGACCACTATTTTGTATAAATGACCATTGATCAGTTTTTCAGAGTTCATGAGCCCACATTTCCTTTTTAACAATTACAGTTTTTCATTGATCATTCCGATTAAGCTCAATCAAACTGCAGCTAACTAACATAATAAAAATATAACATAATAAAAACATGAAAATTTAAATGAACTCTTCAGGTATAGCCAATAACTATAAGCAGTAATTATTTTTATGTTTTATGAAACCAAAAAAAGAGAAGCTAAATAACATTACAACATTACAATGTACAGTATGAAAAATGGATATTCATTTTGAGATCTTCTAAAAATGTAATTAATTTAAAAGAATGATTGAATTACTTGTTTTTTTCCTCCGTTTTTTAATCTTTAAGTGAGCCTTGGGTAGTAATCTAAACATAAAAAACATTATTATTATTATTGGAAAAATATAATATGTATCACTGTGGGAAAAATATATAATTACTAAAGAGAAAAATATGCAATTTCATAAAAAATACATAATCACAGAATGTTTTTCTTTCTTTTATTTATATAGCGCTTTTAACAATTCAGATTGTGTCAATTTTTTTTATTAAATTCAGAGTTGGTCTCTGTAATCAAATTGACAATAATAACTAGAAATTAAGTTTTTAATAATTTTGTATTTTATTATTATTATTATTATTATTATTATTACGTTTATGTGTGTTATTTTATGTTATTTGCACACACTTGGTGCAAACAGTACAATAAAAAACATGCACCCCAACAGAAGACAATAAACTATGTTTCTTTCAAAGAGCACTATATATCAGCATTTACATGATTGGCATTTCCAGAACCATCTCACTATAGGCAAAATGCAAAGACTCTCTTCCTCTCCCTTTCTTCTTTACCCTGCAAGACACAGGTGCGCACACACACTCGCATCCAAAAACAAACAAGCTTGGTATATTCTTGGTATGTCCTTCTGCAAACACTTGTACCATACAATGTTTGCAAATCTATACCAGTATCTTACCAGTCTACAGTGAACATGCAGTGCTTTTTTCCTCTCTGTAAAAGAGGAGACGCTCAAATGAGCTGTCTCAGCACATCAGATGACATTTTCCAACGGTTTGCCTCCAGTACAAACATGACAATAGCAATATTTCATTATCACCCACTACAAACAGACTGAAACCACTGAAAATTAAACGCACACATCCATTCAGAATAAAAAAATAAATAAATGCAACTCATACAGTTTGTGCTTGTGTGGCAAAGACTGAAACCCCTCTGGGTTGCACATTTTAAGTCTCCTTAACATAACATGCTACTTAAAATGATTTCTTTTATTAGTATTACAGGTGTAGCATTTGAACAGGCGCAAACTATTTGTTACATTTAACAAATAATCTTTAATACCACTTTACCAGCCAAATGGGTAACTCAAAACTGCAACTATGAGGGTCTGTGGACCCTTCCCCCGGAAGGCAACTAACAACTCAAGGAAAGCAAAACAGGCCTCTGATTCCATGGCGACCAACTGGTAACTCAAGATCCAAGGATCGCGACAGATCTCTCTCTCTCAGCTCTCCTTTCATCTACCAATCATCGGAGTCAGGACATCTTTTGGAATTCATCACTCTTCAAACTAGGAAGAATATGATTGCCAATCCTAAACCTTGGAACCATCAGGGCTTCCGAGACTGCATCAGACCCTCGCCCACAGACAATGCAAGTATCAAACATATAACTAAACGAAACAGAGGTTTAGTATTGGTCATAAAACCCGTTATGAACGGCACTGATGGTTTTACAGGTGGTCAACTGACTCTCTTTTAAGAACTTCAATTTTGGCTTTTCCTAATGGTTTCCCCCTAAGCCTTCTTTGCACTTTCCCCATGGGTGAATGTATTTATACTAGGGGTGGGCATAGATTAATTTTTTTAATCTAGATTAATCTAGATTAATTTTGAAATTAATCTAGATTAATCTA